>JABTTQ020003130.1:0-298166 GCA_016081115.2 Rehmannia glutinosa
CATCTTCGTTCAGTTGCATTATTGCTGTGTATCTTAATGAAGGCGGATTATAATCCCAGTTACCTAAAAATAGTGGAAAAAATCTTACATCAATCCCAAAGTTTTCATCCAGTAATAATTTAACCTCGTGGCACTTACTCCAGGGAAATTGGTGTATTGCGTTTGATTCATATATGATGATATAACTTGTTCTTCACATGAGCTATTTTACATTGGCATTGACTAAATCGATTCACGATCACCATGCCCGCCGGATTGAAATTTTCCCCCTCGACAGCTAAATCTGAGCGTTGAAGCTCCTTGTGGTATCACTTGTTGGTATCAAATAAACATAAAATATTTCCACACACATTAATTCTGTAAGGACATTAGAAGACATGTTGATTAATCAAGAAACATGATAAATATTACTCAAGAGAGATTATAGTAATTGTTTGGTTCTTCTATAGTAGCATAACATTTGCACTTAGATTCCTCTTGTTCTTATCACCGCATGTGATGTGTTTATCACAGAATGTCACATGAAATTCATATAAATAACATCTAACATACTAAAAACACTCACTAAATCATTGTAATTTATGTTGCACATTATTTGAATTTGATACCTTTTATTTCAGCATAGCTTAATGGTTATTTTCACCATCTCAACCATGAAAGCTTTCATGGTATGACTTTTCATTTTGCTTTGGCTACATAACATTGTTGAAAAATAAAGTGCAACTCCTAAATGCGATTTAGATTAGAATGAAAATGAAATTACAAATTACCAGTGTGTCAAGGGAGCACATAAATTAAATCACATAAACACAATATAAAAGTGTACTTAATCGTGTTGAACACACTATCCTTAAAAACAAATTAGTCTCTTCCTATTTTGGATGCCTCGTTTCCTAAGATACGAGGAATTTCAGTGTCATCACCTCATGACTTTGAGCATTCACTCCCCCACTCTCCATGATTAGGGATTTTCAAGTGCTTTCACTCTTCCATACTCCATGAGTTGGGAGTTTTAGGTGTTACAAAATTAAACACCATTTGAGTTAAATATTTTCTTCATTATTGAAGAAATAGGTCTAAGAAATTATTCCAAGCCCTTTTTAATTTCCATTCAATTTTCCAACAATCCCCCCCATGAATGGAAATTTTGAAGATACGATGATTTGGTGATAAAATTCAACAGTTAACTCCCGATAGGTAGGTGTTACTTTTTGAACATTCCCTTATGAAAATATATTTACTTTCTTAGTTGATCGGTGACGATGTCTTTGAACTATTTCCTTTTGTGTAAACTATGATATACCTCACATAAGATTCTTTTCCTAACATACTTTAGTTCTCATTGTTATTTCATGGCCCCCCAGAATATACGATTCTGCGAGAGGGTTCTAATAATCAGCTTACACTGATTCTCTTGGACGGCCTCACTTCTCTCTCACATAGGTGATTCTTCTTTAACTTGATGGCTACCCATACTACCCAAATTACCATCGACGCACAAGAATCATTAAAAGCCAAATGCTTATCCTCTTCTTCCACGGGCTTCACTATTAAGGAATGGACAAGGGAAAATTGCGGTGATCCAAGAGTCTTTTACAATTAGGTTGTCCCTTTGAACTGATTCAGATCTTAGGAATAACTAGGTTGGGTTTCCGATTGTATCATTTCATTTTTCTAGAAGAGGCTTAAGTATCATTCCTCTTGATGATTTCAACTAACTCTCGATTCAATTCTTTGGTTAACGGATGCTAAATTATTCTTTGACTTCACGTAGTCAATAGAGATATCACAGGTTGAGAGTAGTTGTTTAATGGTATTGTGTACGACGTATATATCTATACTTACCATTGTACATATATTTCCCTCGTACCTTACCGATTGCGTTGATTGACTATCAAAATGTATACAAATTGTCGGGCACAGGATTTGGCCATTTGGAACATCTTCTAAGGCGTTTCAAGCCATTCAACTTCTTCTCCACACTTCGTCAGGAAAGTATAAACTTTAAATCCAGACTCGTTGTGGATCTAGTTATAACCGCTTGTTTAGAAGATTTCTACGATATGGTCGCACCTCCTAAAGTGAAGATAAATCCACTTGTGAAACAGAGTCTTTAATATCGAGATATCCAATTAGCATCTATATATCCTTCAATAGAGATATCTTGTATAGTGCTGACCCAAAATCACGAGTGTATCTTAAATACCTTAGTATTCCCATATACCTTTCCAATGGTCACGGGATAAGCTATGTCATACGCTCAATTTACTCACTTCATAAGCAATGTTTAGCTTTGTACAACTCATTAAGTACATTAGACTTCCTATGACTATTGTTTATAGGAGTTATAGCTAATGATGTATCATTCTTACTAAATTTCTCTATAATCTTATCCACATAATGTGAGCGATCAAATGCGAGTCCATTTGAAGTTCTATAAATCTTTATTCCAAGGATCACGTCAACTAAACCCATATCTTTCATATCAAACCTCTAGTTCAACATATCTTTGTGGATTTAATTATTTTGTCATTACTTCCAACGATAAGCATAGATCCACATAAAGACACAAATTGACATAGCCATTTTCGATCTCTTTAACATAAGGCACATTTATCACATTCATTTATTTTAAATCCACATTCTTTCATGGCATTATCAAATTTTTCATGCCATTGTTTTGGTGCCTGTTTCAAGCCATATAATGACTTGATTAGTTTACAAACCTTATTATCTTACTCAAAGCGGAGAATCCTCAAGGTTGTTCCATGTAAATCTCCTCTTCTAAATCTCCATTTAGAATAGCAGTTTTTCACGTCCATTTAATGTCTTCAAGATTCCGCAGCGGCAATGCAAGTACCAATCTAATGGAGGTTATTCGTAACTAGAGAATACGTATCAAAGTAATCAAAGCCCTTTTTGTACGTAATCTCTAATTACAAGTCTGGCACTTGTACTTATTAATTATTCCATCCGCCTTCATTTTCTTCTTAAAAATCCATTTATAACCTAGTGGTTTACTTCATTCGGGAAGATCTACTAGTTCGGATGTATGGTTTTGCCAATTGGAATCAATTTCACTTTTTATGCCTCTTTCCATAATGGTCCTTCAAAAGAATTTGTAGCTTCTTTTGTAACTTTTAGGTTCACTTCTGACATGTAAAGTTAGAAAATCCGGACCAATAGATTTTTTTATCATACCGTTTGTCATTCCTAAGTTCAATCTCTTCTTCTTTATTTCATTATTCTTGTTCTATTGAATCATATATCCATTTAGAAGAGCTTGCTTCTTTTGATCGCATGGAAATACATTTTCAAAGAACGAGGCATTTCTTGATTCAATTATCGTGTTCTTGTGTATATCTTCAATTTTCGATTCATGCACAAGAAACCGACAAACATTATTATTATGTACATATCCAATATATATGTAGTCAGGTTTTGGGACTGGGACCTACCTTCACCTTTTGTGTAGGTATAGCAACCTTAGCAAGATACCTCCACTGTTTCATGCAGTATTTGTAGGATGACATTCTTCTATGCTGAAGCTCGCGAGGATTTTGTCAATCTCTTCGCGGGACACCTTATGTAAAAAGGTAACTAGGCTGTCAAGATAGCTTCCCCGGCGTGTTAAAGTAACAGGAAACAATAGCATCAGCATTATCCCATTTCTTCTTTTAATTATGCGATTTTCCCGTTCTGATGTCATTACTGGTAGAGGTGAATAAAGTGTACATTGTTTTTATGTCTAACACAGTAAAGAAACGGTGATTCATATTCACCCCACATTACTTCTTAGCATTTCTTGTTGCTGATTCTCAACTCATTATTAAATAATGTTTTTCTATAAACTTTCCATCTTTACTTTTAAGAAGATATACATAACAATACTTTGTATTATCATCAATAAAAGTAATGAAGTACTTCATTGACACCACGTGTTTGTATCGATTTTAAATCACATACACCAAAGGTGAATTAAATCAAGTGGTTCATTATTTTCTTCAATATTTTAATGATGTCCTTGTTAACTTTGCCTCAACACAATCTCACACTTGTGCTTGAATCAATATGGAATGTTGGTATCAATTCAAGTTAATTAATCACGTGAAGTATCATAATTAACATGTCCTAGTCTACCACGCCACATATCGGGAAGACTCAAGCAAGTAAACAAAAGAGTTATTCATTTCATTAGTTTTTAGTTTAACAACCATTACTCTTGCAATGCGTAAAATCAAAACCCGTTAGAAGCGTAACATTTTGCCACAAACATTCCATTTTTCATCAAATTCTTACGAATAACCTGCACAAATGAAACATCACAAGAGTCGATTCCTTTCGGGCCGTCATTTGTAACCACTTTTCCTTTTCCCTTGACCAAGAATCTTGAATTTCCCATGTACAACTTCGGTGTCTTGGTGGCTCAAAGGAACTAAACATTTATTTAATATAACACACGTGCCTAGTAGCACCAAAGTCACCCACCACCTGCTGGGGTTCGAACCCACCAAGTTTACCTTAGAGATCATTACACTGTGTTTATATCCTACACCTCTGAGAAATTTCCTCAACCATGTTAGCTTCTTGATTTCCTCTTGGTTTCTTGTAGTCGAAGCTTTGTGACCCTTGTCACACAATTAAAAGCATTTCTCTCAAACTTCTTCGAAATGCCTGTGATACCTTTAGTCCCAACTTATTAACCCATTTTCCCACTTGGCCCGGTTTATTCTTGCCTTTGGAACTCTCGCACATGTTCAACAATATTGGCTTTGGCCACCCAGGATTCAACGACTTTGTCTTTTCTTAACTTTTGTTATATTCTTCAATGTGAAGTCTAACAACAAGTTCTTCAACGCTCATTCTTTTCGCTATGTTTCAAAATAGTTATGAAGTCTTTCCTGGCGGCAATTTCTCAATGATTGGGCAAATGACTTGGAAACCACTAAGAACCATTCATTAGCATTTAATATCATGTATAATCACGAAGCTCTTGAACTTGACTAATGATCGCTTTTGAGTCCACCATTTTATAATCGAGAAGTGGACAACGATGAATTTGCACTCCGCATCCGGTCTATACTTATGGTCCAAAGACTCCCACAATTCTTTTGTAGTTTTCTTAGAGCTATGTACACATTGTAAAATGAATACGCAAGGCTATTAATGACATAATTTTTACACAGAAATCGCATGATTCCAAGCATCCAAAATGTCAACCGCTTGTGCACTGGGCTCATCCTCACTAAACTATGGCGGATCTTGCCCGAAGAATTGTGCCAAGTTCAAGGTGGTCAAGAGGAAGGGCATCTTCTCGCTAACACCGCTAAAGTTCAAGCCATTGCCAATTTTACGGTTTCTCATGATCGACAGCACATTAAGCGTGGGGTTGGCTACAAAGGTCGAGGTTGGTGCCACGAGGTTACCACCATTGTTAGAACCGACGTCGTTTGAAACAAACAAAGTTAAGTTTAACACTTTAAAACTATTAAAACAAACCGATAATAACAAATTTTTAGAATTTGTTCAAGCTTTTAATATAATGTCCAAAGTTTCAATTTTCTTCCACTCCAAATATGCATGGTATTTTTCTTATTATTAGTCCAAAATTAATATTCAACCAAGAAAATACAATAAACAAGGTTACCAATCAACATTATACAAAGGCAGGAATATATATTCATAAAACGAAGTGCATGTTATAAAGAACTAAACAAATTCTTCGTGAGAAGAACAATGATCTAAGCATAAATAACAATGATTCAAAGCAACGATTATAAAGAAGCATTTTTATTTTATTTTAAAAATCGAGACAAATTGCGCTTAACACTTTGCCAAATAATTCAATAAAACCAACATTGCAATACGGATATTGAATATGACTTCCAAATTGCAAAGGTCGAAAAAATTTGCGAACTCCGTTTCTAAACTGCACAGTTCCCAAAATTCATTTTTAAGTTTGTTGAAAAATAAACAAAGTGAACTCCTTGTGATTTTGGAATTATAGAAAAAAATAAAATTACAAATTATGTAATAACAATGAAATTTGCAATAAGCTAAATCACATAAGTACAATATAAAATTGGCCGAATCGTGTGTTGAACACACTATCCTTTAAAATAGATTCATCCCATATTCTCGGACGCCTTTTCACAGGATACGATGGGAAAACCAGGATTACCTCAATTTCGCGAATCGAAAATATGTTTGAAATCACCACCAAAATCAAACTAGTGGGCTGGCGAACTCAAAGAGCAATATCGAGAGAATTTCGTTATGCATGTGAGGAGTTAGTGTTGTGTGTAAATTGTAAAAAATGGAATACCTTTTATCTATTTCAAGATCATCCCATATTAACTCCCCATTGCTCCATGACTTGGAGTATTAATTTTCTCACTCCTCCCGTTACTAGGGAGTTTCAAGTGTCAATACCCCCACGACTTGAAGCATTCACTCCCACTCTCCATGACTAGGGAGTTTCAAGTGCTTTCACTCTCCCACTACTCCATGAGTTGGAGTTTTAAGTTACAAAACTAAACACCATTGAGTTAAATATTTTCTTCATTATTGAAGAAATAGGTCCAAGAAATTATGCTTTAAATAGCACAATTTTCATTCAATATTCCAACAAACATCACCCGCTTCCCTCACTCCTACATTTCATCCTTCTCTTTACAAAATCTCCTACCATGGCTATCAGATCATCTAACTCAAGGAATAACACTAGAAAAAAATTTATCTAGTACTACATAAAAATAACAATGGTCGGTTTTTTTAGCCTTTTGAATAAACAAATTTTTTATTAGCCATCTTTTTCAAACACGTGCTTTTTAGCCATTTTTGAGTGTGAAATTTAAAATTGCCCTTTTATTACTTACAAGCCCGTTTCGAGTCAAGGATACCCATAACTTTCGAAAGAAAATGGTTCCTCTTCCTTTTTGAAATCCCATGTCATGAGCAACCCTACGAAGACAATCGGAGAGTGTCAACCCCAATAAGTATTCTTCGAACTCTATTTCCTTATTTCATATTTTTTTGTTGATTTGGCTTAGTCTATAGTTGTTTTGGGTTATGATTTGTTGTAGATTTTATAGAAATTACAGGTTTAGACAAATTAGTGGCTTGAAAAGTTTGAACCCCGTTAACGGGTTTGGGGGTGAAGTTGAAGACGATGAGGGGTTTGCGCATCGTGAATCACATCCGCAAAACTAACTCCGATATTGTGTACATGCTTCAACTAGATATCGAGTTGTGTAACTCGCCATCGAAGTTACACGTGGATGGCGTTACATGTGACTTTCAATATCCTATCATATATTTAATAAATGGCGGATATCGAAGTCATATTTGAAAGTTTACATGTATCAGAGATTACATGTGACTCGATATCCAGCTACCTTTTTTATGTAAATCAATATCGAGTTACTTATTGACGTGACTTATTTTCATTTCTCAGACGGTAACATGAAATGCTTTGTGTTTTGACCACTGGGCATGGAGATGGGGAGCAACTTTAACTCGAAATGGAAGATTGAATTCTATTCCAAGTTATGGAATGAGAATAAAATCGAGGAATGAGTCGACGACCACGGGATTTTAGATTAATTTTTAGGATGGTCTATTTAGCGCATTTCTAGACTTTGGACTCGGATCATACTATGCGAGCAAGCGGATGTTGCGATTGATGGGTAGAGATCACAACTGTGTGATGGATTGGAGTGGGCGAAGTTGGTACTGCTGCTGGAGTGGGTAGAACTCTCGGATGGCCAATCGAGTTTTCAGATGATGACAAGGCCGCTGCCCATCGAAACTTGACCATATTATTCTCAAAGATATCCCACCGCGGGGAGGGGATTTTACCGTCGGTATTCGACAGAGAGATATTCGATGGGGAGTCGTGATAACGGTGAATATTATCGCCACCGAGGCCATTTAGTGTGACTGGATGATGATCCCAAAGATTGTGTATGTTATGTTTGTCACGATGTACCTATTGGGGATTTGATCCATGGACTATCCCATTATGGCTATGGACCTTAGTCAAGAATGTCTCGGGAGTTTAGGGCATTCCCATGGGGCTTCTACGTGGCGTCTCCTTCATACATTGACACTCGTCCGAGCCCAGTGATCTGATAGAGCCGTCCCAGTTCCATATCTATGCCTACTTGTGCCCCTACATGTATATATATATTATATTAAACACATATCACTTTTAACACGAGCATTTCATATTGTGGTCGGTTGATTACTTATCTATTTTTGTTTGATCGATTATAGGCATGAGACTATTCCTTCATTCTCGAGGCCCGCCACGACATCTAGGTTGAAGGGCTATCTTAGTGGGCAGATGGTTTAGATGCCCCAAGAGGGGCTTCCTGGGTCTTATTTTGACCCCTCGTAAATTTTTTTAAATAATCATGTGTAATTGTGGTATTTATTCCATCTTTTGGGGGCATCCACAATGGAAAAACCCACAAAACCTAATTTTTGTGGATCCCCATTGCCACATCACAACTAAAAAAACTTCACTCTTTTC
The DNA here is from genome assembly GCA_016081115.2 of Rehmannia glutinosa. Lineage (NCBI taxonomy): Eukaryota > Viridiplantae > Streptophyta > Magnoliopsida > Lamiales > Orobanchaceae > Rehmannia > Rehmannia glutinosa. Next base: position 8,537 of record JABTTQ020003130.1, read on the forward strand.
TTACAATCAAACCTCCAAATAACTTTTGTGGACCCCACAATTAAACACATCTCCTTAAAAAAATACACAAACCTGGTTCTTACTTACAAACCAGGTTTTGTTTGAAAATCAAACCTTCTCTCACATTAGTTCAATGTTTTTCCTAAGTTTCTTTCCCAAAAAAACCTCCCCAAAAAGCTCCATTGTGGACGCCTAATTAAGTAAAGTTTTCTTATTTCTTGACAGGCGATATGCACACCTATTCAACCACCGAGGAGAGTTATGACTCCCTTTATATACGAGGAATTGATATGGACATATCACATGGATTACGGTATGTCCATATGGATCATTCCGACTCCAGGTTACTCCACTTGACCCTATCGATATTGCTAGGAGGCTTGTTTAAAAAGCCGGGAGGCATGTCGCCAGATTAGACTACCTAAGCCCGGCGTCCGAAGAGGAGGACTCCATACCCAACCTACACACCTTGATGGCGATGATATCGAGGTTGAGTATGATCGGCAGATGTTGTGGGTCCGAGTCGTCCTTCTTAGGCATGCTTTCTGCTCCGACTCGTCCTCCACCTCCACCTCGGCGTTTATCCCCTCCACCTCCGCCGATGTATGTCCCCTCCACTTCCACCTTCTCCTCCACTATTCTCTCCTTCCACATCTACAGAAACTCGTTCCATTTCGCACAAAATAGGTGCAGTTTTTCGTTTCTATCGGCTTTTCCGGCCGACTCCATGTTGAGCTATTGTCGGGCCGGTTTTCCAGCGATTTGGTGGAGACACCGTAGGTGACAGTTTGATACGTGCACTAGCAGCGTTAGGAGGCAGGATCATAATGGCACTCATTTTACAAGATGAGATTCATTCATATGTAGATTCCTACATGTTTTTTGATTTGCTTGGCCGAGATCTCTTTGCGTGAGCAAGGTTGTATGTAAAGTCACCGCCATGATGATTTGCTGGCGGCTGAGATGATCCGTCTCTACGCTTTTGACCCACGTGATTTGGTCGAGGTAGGAGGAGACAAATATCAGACAAACATCGGACTTTGTATACATGATATGTATACGTTATGCATTCAATTTTCTATTGAATTAGTACTTTGTATGAATAATGATATTAATAGTATATTTTAATTTAATTTGTCAAGACATTTAGGACTTTCAGGTGATGCTGATGGTTCTCCGCGTGGCACACCCCCCACCCCCCAAAGCTTCCACCCGCCATAGTCGTTGAGCATATTGTAGAGACCTCTTTCACAGGTGATTCAAGGGAGTCGAGTGGCTGGCTGCAGGGCAGGCGGGGACATTACTCCCGATGCCCGTTAAATGCCCCGCCATCGCATGTCATACCTACCATCGAGCAGTCTGATGCGCCATTTATAGATTTAGACGAGCGGAGAGACAATGACATACAACGATAGCAAATGATGCTCAATATTGGAGACACCTAACTCCCCAATCGTATGATTCACATTTTCTTTGTCATTAATGATACTTAATTTAATTACTCATTAAATTTTGATAGATAATTATAGATAATTAATCGCTCTTTTTATGTCTATCCGTAGAGATGTAGAGGCTAGTGCCGAATTGGTATCAAGGCCCCAACTACTTCCCGCGAGATTGAGGATGTAGGAGGATCTAACCAATAATTGTAAGTAGTTTTTGCCATTTATTTCATTTCAACAATTATTATTGTTGTTTTAGTCCCATGTTGGATAAATTGGTGCATCATACGGAGCTTATCTCGAGGTCCTGGTTGAGAGGTTGCACGTCGGGGTTGCCTTCATCATGGTGTCGAGTTACACTCTCCCGAACATCCATGATTGTTCATTTTTTTAAGTTTGTAATGTCGGTTGACGTTGATAAACATACTTTTTATATTGATACTAATGATTTAAAATGAAAATTATCCTGACGCACTGAAGAAGGCATGGGATGACCTCCATCATGATGATACGAAATGTCAGGTGCACATGGAGGAAGGCGCCGTACTACATTGGCCCATCACCGAGGCAAGCTTTGAAGTATGTACATGGTACCGATCCAGTGGGGGCGACCTTGGTTCGAGGTCTCGGATGTACGTATTAGTCATCTTTTATAGCTTTATTGTAATTCTATTTGACTTGTAGATCGTACTAGTCATATTATCCACTTAATAATGTTTCGTGTTTATTACTTGTAGATCGTCTTCGTATGTCTATGTGTATCGCATTGGGTTGTATGTCGATTTTGGTTGACCCAAAGTGGGATATTGAGACGACCCGTTCACGCATCAGGATGGACAATCCTTCTAACCTAAACATCTTTTATCACGTCACTGACGAGTTGCTCCCACTTGACGCCTTTCCCTAGTTTGCTCACTTGTCCGTGGTTATTTTGCTAGGGCGGAGTTCACCTAGATGCGACATGTTTTGCCATTCGACGATCTACTGATCAACAATTCATAAAGATGGATAGCCATACCGGTGGCGCATTTACTGCATGTATGTCAAGTGTTTGTTGGGTGAGTCCATCCAGTGGAGCGACTATAGATATAGTCCGCGATTATCGACGGAAGATGGCCTTGGTGATTTTTGCTCGAAGAGAAGATATTACCTTCATTGTTAGTTTGTATTTTTTATTTTGAGTGCGATGTATGGTTGCGTGCATATTTTGTGATCAATCGTATATATTGACCACTAGATTTAGTTGTATATATTTGTTGTTCGATATATTTTATATCTTGTTTTGGTATTCTTGTTGTAGTTGGTTTTTTATTGCGGATATTTGGTTTATTGGAGATAATTGGTTTATTCGAGTTGGTTTGTTGGAGATGGTATTCTTGCTTTGGTTGTGTTTGTATTCTTTCTTTGGTTGGTTTGTGTTACGGGTTGGTTTATGTAGCTAGAGCGGTCGTACTGCTGGCCGAAGCATGCATAACTCGATATCAAGTTGTATTTCGGCATTGAGCCATAGTAACTCGATGCTCGAGTTATATAAAATCGAGATGTAGGGAGTAACACCCCGGCTTGGTATCGGGGCCCCATCTACTTTGAGATTGAGGGCGTGTAAAGAAGAACTAATAATGTAAATGAGTTTCTTATGTATTTATTTCATTTGAATAATTGTTATTGTTGTTTTAGTCCCATGTTGGTTAAATTGATGCAGCATATGGAGCCTTATCTAAAGTCTTGGTTCGGAGATTGCACATTGGGATTCGCCTTCATCATGGTGTCGGAGCGCGAGACCTTTCTGAACATCCAAGATTGTTCATTTTTTAAGTTTGTAATTTGATTGATGTTCGATAAACATACTTTATTTTGTTGATACTAATGATTTAAAATGAAAATTATCCTGAGGCGCACTGAAAAAGGCTTAGGATGACCTCGAAGTGTCTCGGGTGCCTACGGGGGCAGCTTCGTACCCTACGTTGGCTCATCTCGAGGCATCTCACGAAATATGTACATGGTACCAGTCCAGTGGGGCAACCTTGGTTCGAGGTCACGGATGCACGTATTAGTCATATTTTATAACTTTATTATAATTCTATTTGACTTGTAGATCGTATTAGTCATATTATCCACTTAATAATGTTTCATGTTTATTACTTGTAGATCGTCTTATTATGTCTATGCGTATCGCATTGGGTCGTATCGTCAAGTTCAATTGATCAAGTGGGATATTCGGCTCTCCCCACGACCCATTGTCGCATTAGATGGACGATCCTTGACCAAGACATCATTTATCACCGCCACCACCAACTACTCCCCGCTTTGACACCTTCTTCCCAATTTGCTCATTGCGGTGGTATTTTGAGAGGCACGAGATTCCACCTAGATGGGACATGCGCCCGTTATGACGATTCCACCTAGGCCTTTTCGTTTGCATTTTGAATCATGCTCATATCTTCTTGAATCTTTTAGAAGAATAAGTGTACGCGCACTTTTGGTATAAGCTCACCGCTTGACCTAATATTTTCTTCAAGTGATATGCGCATATACCATACGAAGCGTCGGTATCTCGCCAAGCGCATTTTTAATACGTTTGTGATAATTGAATACAATGAGCATATTTCGGGGACATCCACACGTGTTGCGTAATTGCTTCATAAACCATTCCATGATTCGTCCTTCTTTTTATCACCACACCAAATGCTAATGGAAACACTTGTTCATTGTCGTCTTTCATAACCGCAACAAAACAACACACCTTTAAACTTGCCAATTAGGTGTGTGCCATCAACAATAATTACAGGTCTACAACACTCACTGAATTCTTTAATTGCATGTAAGGCAATATAAATATACTTGAATCTATCATCGTCATCAGTGTCATGTAGCACAATTGTACCAGGGTTCTATTTTTTCAATATGTACAAGAATGCAGGTAACATCCCCCAAGACTATAAGTGATCACCATATATGTAGCTATAAGCACGATGTTGTGATTTTAGTGCTTTGTCATACAAAATGTCTATCCCATGTTCAGCAGACGAATCATCATTAATATCCCTAGGCTTAAGAGATCATCCCTCCTTTAGTAGTCTTTGAGGAAATAGGGCTCCAATAATCTTCGAAGGCAATTGTCGAGGAGCATGTCTACTTAAGTCACTTCACATGTATGAGGTTGTTCGAATTTATTCACCTCCAGCTTCCTCATTGGATAGCATTTGCACGAAGTAAGAAAGTGCATCCTTTATGTTTGCAACCGCCTCACAACGTGAAGTCGAAGACCGTGTTGTTCTATACTCCCACATGATGGTATAGATGGTAGAAGCCCAACATTATTACCAACTCTTCCTTGCTTCGTTAATCGCACTTTTTTAAATAAGTCACGCCGATGTTAGGTGGTTCTTGTGGAATGGAAATAGGATTTGGGATATTGATATGATGTTCGGGAACCATCCAAGCATATTGCGACCTAACCATTGGGAGCTCGTATGTTCAACGTTCTCATTATCTACTTCGTTGGCATCAATAGGAGGTACTTTATGGATTAGAAATGTATATTCCGAACAACATGTTCATCATTGTCTCCTATTATGATTTCATTGTTAACATCATTCCCTTCATAGTCATCCGAAACAAAATAGTCATCTTTTTTCCCATCCAAAGTAATCATAAATCAATCGACGAACTAGTTCATTGTTAACGTTGTAATTATCATCTATCTCGGATGTGTCCCCATCATTGTCCCCCAACGGAACATCTTATTGATTATGTTCATCACCAACAACATCCTGATCATCTTGGTCATCATAATGGCCATCGCCCCCGAAATCATCATACCACCCAAAATTATCATTAAATCCACCACCACCACCATCATTATCATCGTTACCATCCACATGACCACTACTATTGATCTCGGTTGATGCTCCAATATAGGAGATTTACTTGGACATATCGTGCACTACATGTTGCATAGACGTTGGTTGAGGGTCCAAGGTCCGAGATTTACTTGGACAATTATTGGGCACAACATGTTGCATATATGATGGCATACACTGTGGTGGACCATGTATATAATTCATGTCGTAGTAAGAAATATATGGATTTACGGGCATGAATTGAGTGCCAATACCATAAGAATAAGATTGAGCAGCCATGAGGTTCATAAAATCATTTGGATCGTGATTTTTGGTGTACGAGGTCCCCACCATCTCATGATCTTTTGGTTTCAAGGTCACAAATATTCGAAGATCTTTGAACATTTCAGCTACTTGTCAAGATCTCGTTCACACATAATCAAACACTTAACCTTAGAACCACCCCCAATTGGATTAAACGATTGAATTTGTATTCACATAATCGTCGATCACCATTTACAACGTTATGAACAATATCCATAAACCCATTATATGATATTGTCTCGACGTAAAAAACAAGTACTTCTTCACCATTTCTATGGAAACTACCATCCCAAAACTACTATGGACATTTATGACTTTATCATCCTCCATCCGAAACCAACACCAATATATTATCAAATAAAAGAATAGAAAAATAAAATATAAAGGCCGACATACATGTAATCGACATCTAAGTAACTCGACATCGAATTAGATGTCAAGTTACACCGCAAAGCGGTGTTCGAGCTTACCCGATCCTGGTTTTCAAGTCTATGGTTTTCAAATCTAGTATATGTACACAACCCCAAACTAACTACGATCTTGAAATGAATAAATGATGAGCAAGAGAAAGGTTCAACTAATATTGTTTCGAGATTAGTCGAAAAAGTGGCGGAAAATTTAGGCCTTGTTTGTTTATGTTTCAAGAGCTCCTTTCCATTTTCTAACTATTCATAAATAAAAGTGGAATCATGTTTGTCCATAAAATTTCCAATGAAAATCATCACTTTTATTTTCTATTTTTCATATAAAACAACATCTCAAATCTATACACTACCCTACATCACTCATCAATCACTATTATCATATTTTAACCCAATTATACATGTGGAACCCACCACAATCAACTCTATCTACTTAAAATATTACTATTTTTAAATTATATCTATCTAATGAGACCCACCACCTACAATCATTCAAATATAATATTATATATTCAAATTAAAATATTGAAAGTAGACCCTACCACTATCAACTTTTCAATTATTTTATACATAAAATAATATTTCAAAACTACTCAACCAAACATAATCACATTTCCAACCCTACATAAAACATATTTCAATTTATATTATCATATATCCAAACATAATTCCAATTTCACACGAAACCAATAAATTCTCAAAATTCTTTTTCCAACCTCCGGAAACCAGGGGAAATGACCATAGAAACATAAACAAACGGGACCTTAGTGCCCATGAACCGAAAGAGAGAGAGAAAGTGAAAATGAGAAAGAGATGAAGGTGACCTAATGTAATATGCTTAAAGAGTATTAATGTCACTTGCTTGGTCAAAATGACTAAAAAATATGTGTTTACAAAAGATGATTATTTTTCATTTTACATTATGGAAGGGGTCATTTTGATCCATTTCCACTAAAAATAAGTCAAACAAAAAAAAATTGTCCTCTAAGACTAAGTAGACGCACTCAGTTATTTGGTCGTCCTTTTCAAGGTTTTCAGAATTTTATCTAGTACCTAAAAAATTCAAAGGTTTGGTCTAGTGAATACCATATGTTGGTAATAGTACGTAACAGACTAGTTGACGAAAAAAAGGTAAAATTTGGTTGTTATAGAACAACAATTTAAGAACACAAGAGAATTATTATAGAACTATCAAAATATTAAGAAATAAATATTAGAGAGAGATAATATTGTAGAGAGAAAGTAATTCTTTCTATTTCTCTTTGATATTGTTATGTGTGTAATTTACAAGTAAAATTATGGCATATTTATAGCCAAAATTCACCTACCAAATTTATGTAGTAGTTGCACATGTGAAAGAATTTTCAACTTTACTACAAACGTTGTCTTAAAGTCCATATTCTACAAATTTATTATAACAGAGACAATTTTGTCATTTGTACCTATTTTTCTTTTTCTCTCTTTTTCTTCCTCTGCCTCTTCCTCTTTATTCTTTTTCCTTTTTGCCATTTTTAATCACCCATAAAATTGCCAGGAAATTAAGCCGGCAAAGCTCCAATTTTCGACCACGTGAATACCACTCAAAACCACCAATGCATAACCTCCCCAACCCACGCGGCCACAGCCTCACCAACCACCGACCATGATTTGAGCGGAAAAACTAAAAACAAAAACTCGTTACCTTTTCATCCCCGGCCACCACCACCAATAATATCTTCTAAAAAAACTAGTAACCGTCCTTTTTTGGTTTCAAATGGATATATAACTTTTGACTAATTTATCTTTATTATTTTTTATTTAGACAACAAATATGTTAAGAAATAGGCTAAATCTTCGCGGTTAATTAAAATTGATCAATGGGTGGGATTTATCCCTACAGACCCACCCTACAAATTCATATCATATAATCTAACCCCTATGATAACTTTTAAGTCAATTTTGTACTTATTTAATTTGGATTTGATATTTTTATGGTAACGATATGTTGGAACTCTTTAGATAATTATCTAGTTTCCTAACATAAATGGTTTACTTGTTATATATATACTTGTGAAGAAATTACACTAAACTCCTTGTACTATTCACGTTTTAACATTTTATCATATAAACTATTTTGTTTCACTTTACCATATAAACTATGTAATTTTTGTACTTTGCCACTATGTGGACAATTTTGCCCCTAAATTTTATTTTTCCTAGAATAATGACAATAGTTTATTATGACCATGAGACCTATCATGTTTATCGTATATAAAATTAATATTTCCTTAAATTCATACATAGTTTCAACAAAATATAGATAGGTATTCTTAGTTGATTTTTGGGCTGCTCATCACATATAAAGTTTTACGACAACTCCTTACACTCAACCTTAAGAGACATTGCAATGGTTCGTACCAACAAGACAAAAAAAAAGCAAAAAATTGCCACTAACTTTGGATATTAGCGACCAATCTTAAGTATTCATCACTAGCCGATTAAAAACGAAAAAATAGACAATATAATTTGAGTCAATTAGCAACGAAATTATTCGTCACTAACTAGGAATATTTAACTACATTCTAGTAGAGCTGTCGATCCCGGCCTGACGGGTTGGCCCGACCAACCCGATATTTTTACTAGACTGGGTTGTGATGTTCTAGGCCGAAAAACATCGGGCCTATTTGGCCCGGCCCATTAAGCCCAAAAAATCGGCCCGATTGACCCAATTTTTATAGTGTAATTTTGTGGGTTAGGCTCCAAAATTAGCGCCCCAACTATTGTTTGGTCTGGCCCAGCCCGACCCAATTTTTACTATTGGTCCGATGGATTGCAAGTGGTCGATCCGGGCATTTTTGCATTTTGACTCGTTCTAGTCAAACAATGCCGAATTTAAGAGATTATTGATTTTTTGTACGGAAGCATGATGGATTGAACATGATCATAATGGACTCTTTTTATTATTTTAAGCAAAATTAAATTTTAGGGGTAAAAATGTCCATATAGGGCAAGGTGCAAAAATTTACATAGTTCATGTGGTAAAATATAACGAAAAATAGTTCATATGGTAAAATGTAAAAACACGAATAGTACAGGGGGTTAGTGTAATTTCCTCTACATTTGTACATATTTTGTTTCTGTATTTTGTAAGATTCTTGGAGCACAAATTAAAGACACCTGCATAAAGGAGAAGACGCGATTCACTACACACACGAAAATATAGAGAGCTGATTAAGAGAGAAATATATTTAGTCAAGAAGACATACAATGTAGGACACCTGCATTAATGAGAAGAACGTGATTCATTATACACACGAAAATATGGAGAGCTGATTAAGAGATAAACATATTTAGTCAAGTGGACATATAATGTTCATAGGTGTATTTTTCAAGGAAGTGTTATATGAGATGATGTCAACATCGAGTGATAACATCCAGTTTTCTTCTTGTGATTTTTTTCCATATTGTTTTTTTAGTGAGCGAAAATGAGATTCTTATATGTGTTGTTAGATGAGTTGTTCTATAAAACTTCGATCTACTCTTGTAAGGAGTTTTCATTGTACTAGTTGATATGATTGAGTCTTGTTGTGTAAAAGATTATTCAATTAGTGGATTTCGTCACATTGTCTATAAGTTATTTATAACTTGAAGATAAATCTTACTTCTTGTATTCTTTTTAATTTTTTTTTGGGTGTTTTTACGTATTATCCATGTTATACCAGGTGTACTAAACTTGGTGCCTGGATGAATGATCAAGTGTCCTACTTTTTACATGGATGGATGACAATTGTTTTAATTTATAAGTGACACAGTATGGTAGATATATTACTTTTCGTTTCGTTTGGTTGGGTATTATGTGAGTGATATTCATCTTTTTTTATTTCATCTCCATTGTTTTGTTTGGTTCAATTAGACAAAGCCCCGTAAATTTTCAAATGCGTTAATTTATCCCCTTAATGTGTTGTTAAGTTGTTCTATAAAACTTGATGTATCTATAGTGGATGAGCAATATTGCACTTTATCTACATGTTCAAATTACATACATACCCTTTTATACAATGTAAAGTAAGGACTTTAATTTTTAATAGAGGCCAATTTGGAATATGCAATATAAAATAAGAACAAAAAGTACTAACACATTTGTTAGACTATTAATATACACCTTCAACTAAACAATTTATTACAAAACCATCACATTCCCAAAACTCAATCCTTCATTCAAACACCTTATGGATCTTATTATATCCATGGATGGAAAATGTTTTAGGAATTAATCAAGCCCATTACTTGTATGGTAGATCAAACAGCCCCAAGTGTATATACACCAGAGTCGCATTACAAGACCTATTATTAAAATCGGTTTTAGTATGTATTACGATACATTATAATCTTTGAAGTCTATGGCCTGCAATTCTTTCACGCGTTCTTCTATTATATTTCACCATATTAATATCTTTAACAATGCCATGGAAGCTATATCTAAAAGTCGTTCGTTTAATGATTATGTCCTTAGCTCTAACGATCTGTCAGAAGGTTTCAAAGCAATGGCAGTAGCAATATGGAAGTGTGGTCTGATATTAGGGGTGTGCACGGTACGAGACGGTTCGGAGATTTGAAAATCTCCAGAACCGAACCATAGAAAAAAATCTCCGTCTCGAACCGTACCGAAAGTTCGGGACGATTCGGGACGGCTCGGTTCTAATGGGACGGGACAGTACATTTCGGTTCGGGACGATTATTTGGAGATTAGCCATAAATAAAATATACAAATTTGGAAGAAAAAAAAAAGAAAAAAGAAAATCAATATAAGAATCACAAAACTGATAGACTTCTAGAGTTCTAGTCTCTTTTTAGCGTAGTCTCAAAATAAAAGCTAGAACTATAATAGGTAACACAATCCAAAATTCTAAACTTAATAACCTCTAGAATACAATAATAGTCTATTATTTGGGCAATTGTCCTTCTATTGACATAGAACATATATATATATATATAATTAACTAATAATTTCTATAAATTAACATGAAATAAAAACTTGTATAAATTTTATAATATCAATGTCTCATACTTAACAACTTAACATAATCAATAAAATTATATTTATAATTTATGTGATGTCGTAAAAAAAATTAAAATATGATATTTTTTATATTGTTATAATATAGTACTATTACTTGTTTCTCTTTTAAGTGCAATTTACTATTCATTTAACTAATTTCAATTTCAAATGATTTACTCTATTATTAATATCAAAGTTTTTTAAAATTCATAATATTTGCGTTTTATGATTTTTTTAAATATGATTTATATTCAATTAAATTTCAAATAGTTTGTAGTTAATTCAATATCAAAATAAAAATAATATAGAAATAATATATATGTATTTATATAAAATCTTTAAAATCGGTTCTAGCTTTGGGTCTTCGGTTCGGGAGTGGTTGATGCGGTTGATGCGGTTCTCGATGCGGGTATTTGAAAAATCTCGTAACCGTACCATAAATATTTTCGATGCGATACGGTTCGGGAAAGTCAAAAAGTCATGGATATTTTCGGTTCGAAGATCTTTGGTCAGGATATCGGTTGATTTGGTAACCTCCAAGTCCGTGCACAAATACTATCCGATATAGGTGATGAAGAAGAACAAGACAAATCAGAAGCTTTAAAGACCAAGTTAGGCGACTCCTCAACTCCTCTGCTTGTCCTTCACTCATGTGCTTACTCAAAAGCTATGAAAGCTTTGGACATTGTGTCTCAAGGATCCTGGGGGCCGACATTCCACATGCTACATCGAGACCATCAAGACGATACTCGAGCACATGAAAAAAAAATGACAATGTCACTCGAAAAATCCTCAAGAAATAAATGCCCTTCATTTAAATTGCGTCTTTAAGTTATTTTTGTTGTTTTTTTCCTTTAAGTTTTGCATTGTTTTTTTCTTTGCTACGATCGATTTGTGATTAGGACCTTTCTTTTCTTTTTATATATTTCCATTTATTAAAAAAATCTCTTTAACAATAATGGCTCACTACTACAAAAACTTTTTGACGTCAGTTCTGGGACTTTTGACATCGGTTTATCAACAGATGTAGAATGTGCGGAGTTTTCAACATCGGGCTTATAACCGATGTAAAAGATTTGATTCTACATCGATTGTATTGTTAACAAATGTAGAATGTCAGACGAAGAGCGATGTATAACACAATTTACATCAGTTTATTGTACAACCGAGGTAAAAAGATACATTATACATCAGTTTTTGGGACAACCGAGGTGAAAAGAAGCCGTCTACATTTGCTACATAGAAACCAATGTAAACTTCTTTTTTCATATTTACAATATAATACACCCAGACACCCAACACTTGTATATTTATAAAACGGTACGCCCTCCTCGCGCAACAACAATAACAATACATCAACAAATACAACGACAATCACCTAAATACCATATACCAAGAACATGACAAATTGTAAAATTAAGCCGATCATTTAATAACAAAATGTATCACCATGTTCTACAATACAATATATAAGATCCTTTCAACACAATAGACTAGGTGATCATACAAGATTACTTGGTTGCTTCAACATAACATATGCCAACTTGGTAGTTTGGACTCTTCTTTATAAATCAACCAACAAGAAAATCCAAAAAAATAAACATTAATGTCTATATATATGAGTGTATGTGTGTGTATGCACATGTACATACAATCCAGCACAACCATAAAGCTACAAAGAACTATAATATTACACAATATATAAAAGAAAACATATGATATTGCTCTTCCAGTATTCAACTCACCCTTACCTATTGTGTCAGCCTAGTTTCTAGTCTTCAGGGCAGGGAAATTTTTGAGTAGTTTTCTTGTGATCCTGTTAAAGGGGCCAACATAAAAGAAAAAGAAACAATCATATTATGTGATCACAAAGCCTAGACGAAAAACATGTCAGTAGTCTGAAAATCTAGAAAATGTAGAATGATGGGATATGATTTATATTAGGACCTTCCCTTCAAAAAAAATTCACTTTTCTAAACTAACCTTATTTGTTGAAAATTGATGCAAAAAATCTCTACTGATATCCAGAAAGTTATTGGTCCTTATCTTCTATATTTAAAGAAAACAAGGAAACAAAAAATATCAATGTGCTATAGAATTTACAGAAGTCTTGTACTAGTGACCTCATGATCCAGAAAGACTGTCCAATTTTTTATTCTTTTAAAAAAAATCATATGATTTGACAAAATTTGAATGAATTTGACAATCATTTATGCTGCTAATATTTTAATCTTTCTGCTTACCGTAAATAACTCCGCCTGCATATAGACAAGGCAACCTGTCTATATGTTGCCGGTCCCAAGCCCGGATAAAGGAGGAGGGCTGCGTTAGGTCGACTGCCAGCGTAAAACTCTTGTCATTTCCTTATGGTATGGATCATATAAGACATCGTGATAAGTGCTAGGATGCTCCCCATAAGGAGTGCGCCGCAGCAGGTCCGGCTGCGGCGTCTTGCAAGGACCGCTACACCTCCATAAGGGCTTGGGTGTAGTGAAAAATACACAAGAGCCCTCACACACTAATAAGAGGAACACAAATGATAACAAGAAAATTAGAAAATATAGAATTGGCAGTTGGAACATAGGTACTTTGACAGGTAAAACTATAGATCTAGTAGATATTATGAAAAGACGAAACATAGATATTATGCGTATCCAAGAGACTAAATGGGTAGGCGAGAAAGCTAAGACACTAGATACTACAGGTTATAAGTTTTGGTATAGTGGAAAGGATAGAACTAGGAATGGAGTGGGTATCATTGTAGATCCTCTCTTCATAGATCAAGTAGTAGGAGTAACTAGAAAAGGAGATAGAATCATAGCCCTTAAAATTGTAGTAGGTAACGAACTGATAAATATTGTTAGTGTATATGCACCTCAAGTAGGATTAGATGATGCTACTAAGGCTAAATTTTGGGAAAATTTAGAAACTCTAATGCAATCAATCCCTCAAAATGAAAAAGTCATCTTAAGTGGAGACTTAAATGGACATGTGGGGAAGGATAATGAAGATTATGAAAGGGTCCATGGAGGATATGGCTTTAGCTCGCGTAACAATGAGGGTAGAACCATCTTAGACTTTGCAGTTGCTTATGATTTCATTATAGGTAATACCTTCTTTAAAAAAATAGACGAACATTTAATTACATTTAAAAGTGGTCCTAACAAATCACAAATTGACTACTTCCTAACCAGAAAAAGCGATAGAAAAATATGCAAAGATTGCAAAGTAATACCTGGAGAAAGCCTCACCACCCAACATAGACTACTAGTTTTGGATATCAAACTTATTAACATACACTTAAAGAGAAAGAAAATTAACATACCGATAATTAAGTGGTGGAACTTAAAGAATAAACAAAAAAGAGATAGTTTTGTCAAATCTCTAGTAGAAACCATTGATTGGAAAGTGGAAGACAAAGCCGATGATACATGGAACTATGTAACTACTCAAATGAAAAAGATCGCAAAAGAAACATTAGGGGTGTCAAATGGTAATAAATGAAATAAAGAGTCATGGTGGTGGAATCGAGAATTCCAAGAGAAGGTAAAGGAAAAACGAATTAGTTGTAAAGTATTATATTCCTGTAAAAACGAGGAAAATCTTAAAAGATATAAAGACGCCAAAAAAGAAGTAAGAAGAGCAATATATGAAGCAAAAACCAAGGCATATGAAGATTTCTAAAAAAATTAGATACTAAGGAAGGAGAGAAAGATATATATAAAATAGCAAAATTTAGAGAAAAACAAACAAGAGATCTAACCCAAATTAAATGCATAAAAGATGAGAACGATAATATTTTAGTGAAAGACGAGGACATAAAAGATCGATGGAAGAGGTATTTCAATAATCTTTTTAACGAACCGAAGAGGAATGAAGTCACATTAGGGGAACTAGACCAATCTGAACTGAATAGAAACCGTACCTTTTATCGTAGGATTCAACTTCATGAAAGAAAAAACACTAAACAAAATGAAAACGGCAAAGCGGTTGGCACAGATGATATACCAATCAAGCATGGAAATGTCTAGGTGGAGTTGGAATTGCATGGCTTACTAAATTATTTAATGTTACCCTAAAAACTAAGAAAATGCCTAATGAATGGAGAAAAATTATATTGATACCTATATATAAAAACAAAGGGTATATACAAAATTGTGCAAATTAGGGAATTAAATTAATAAGTCATACAATGAAACTATGGGAAAGAGTTATAGAAAGCAAGAATAAGAAATGAAACTAGTATATTAGATAATCAATTTGGCTTCATGCCAGGAAGGTCCACAATTGAAGCTATACACTTAATTAGACGATTATGTAAACAATATAACGAGAGAAAAACAAGATTTACATATGGTTTTTATTGACCTTGAAAAGGCATACGATAGAGTCAACCGGGATATAATGTGGCGCGTATTGGAAAAAAGAGGAATAAAAATAGCTTATATAGATGCCATAAAAGATAAGTATGATGATATAACAACATGTATCAGGACACCAACAAGAATATCTAGTGAATTCCCAAACACTATAGGTTTGCATCAGGGATCCGCTCTAAGCCCTTACCTTTTTATCATAATAATTGATGAAATCACTAAACACTTACAAAAATCCATCCCTGAATGTATGCTATTTGTGGACGATATAGTTTTAATTGATGAAACAAGGGAAGGAGTAAATGCAAAATTGGAAGTTTGGAGAGAAACACTCGAATCAAAAGTTTTACTATAAGTAGGGCTAAAACAGAATACATGAAATGCCACTTTAGTAAAAACAACAGGAACAATGACACGAAGGTTAGAATTGATGGACATGAAGTGAGTATAACAAAGAGTTTTAAATACTTAGGATCTATAATTGAAGAGAACGGAGAAATCAATAAAGATGTCACACATAGGATCCAGGCGGGTTGAAATAAATGGAGGAGTGCATCTTCTATCCTTTATGACCGTGAAATACCATTAAAATTAAAAGGAAAATTTTATAAAACGGCCATAAGGCCCGCAATGCTTTATGGAGCAGAATGTTGGGCGACTAAATATGAACACGAACAAAAAATGAGGGTAGCAGAGATGAGAATGTTAAGATGCACTACAAGAAAAAACAAAATTAGCTACGGAAATTTCCTTCATTATAAGCAATAATTCCGTCACTAATAGGCACTATCAACGGATTAGTGACGGAAAAAGGTCCTAGTTAAAACGCTGGTTGCTAAAATATTAGCAACATAATATATATCCGTTGCTAATCTTAACGATGGACATTTCCGTTGTTAGTGGTTCAAAATCCGTTGGTATTACTTCCAAAATCCGTCGCCAATTTTGGTAGATTTATTACAATTTTAGCAACGAAAATTCCGTCACTACATTTAACTATGATTTTAGCGACGGAAATTTCGTCACTAAATTTACCTTCGATTTTTCCGTTACTAACTTTTGACAAGATTACTTTTTTTAGTGACGGAAATCACATCAGTCACTAATTTTCTGATGTTTTTAAAAATATTATTTTCCATTTTTTTTTGTTATATGAATCTTGTAAGCACCTGTAATATGCAAAATGTACTATATAAATCTAAACCAAACACAAAATAATGCAAAAATCCAACATAATTATAAGATAATATAGTTTTGAAAAGCATACTAATACGACGTCAAATCCGTAATTAAGCCAATGCATAAGGTATTAATTCAACGTCAAATCTAACGGTTGCCCTAATTACCAACATCATCAGGGCGAGTAGGCAGCTGCACAAAATGAGGCACATGTCCTGTGCGGTGCATCCCCGCTAATATCGATGATAGCTGATCCCAGAGATGTGCCTCCATACGGGCTTCCACACGAGCCTCCATGTCCTGATATCCCTGCTCAAACTGCTCATGTAGCTCCTCTGACACCTGTTTCTTTATGACATCTGGATCCACGCGTAATGTGGTAGATCGGTGAGCCGGAGGCATGAAAGAAGGTGCCATGGTCGAGGCCATAGATTCGCGCTTCTTGGATCCCCAACTACCTCCACGTATAAAAAGAGAGGTATAATTTACAAATACTAACTCCTTAAGGAGTTGAGGTTTTTCCTAATAATAAAAGCCCAATATCTTCCAAATTACAAATACCCCCTCGACATATGTTTTTATTTTACAAATTGTAAGAGAGAAACATGAACTATCAATGGAGTTTTTGTAATTTTGAAAGATAACTGAGTCTTTTTGTAATTAGTCTAAACTTGAGGGGTATTTTTGCTATTATTCCAAAAAAAAAACACATTACTATATGAGTATGGTATCCAAATTCATCAAACCTGACTTTAGCTTCTCCATTGCCTCATACGTAGCAGCCTTCTTATGTTTCTTGAGCAACTACATAACAAACAAAATATATCATAAGCACTTTTAATGAAAACTATGCAATATTCAAGAAATTAATATTAGGTACTTACATGGCCTGCAAGACGAATTAAGTATTCAAAACAAATGCCTAAGAAGATGAATACAAAACAAACTGTTGCAAGAGCGCAAGTGGGAGTTAGATAGAAAAGATAGATAATCAACCTGTCTTACTAACTATCACTATGTTTCTATCTCCTATGTCCGAAACTTCGCTCGACTCATCTGTTTCTTCATCTACCTCAAGCTCATCTTCTGTGAGAACTTGTTCAAGATATTGGTTTATTATTTGATAACGATATAATTAAAATGAGACAAAAGCTGCATATGTATTTATACTGAACTGGTTTCATGATTACTATTCAATTACTATTTTCTCCATAAATGACCCCTCTGTAAAGTGCCAATATCATAACATTTCTTTCTTATTATAACCAAAGTTCCTTATACATAATAGAGTTTGTGAGATGCAGAGTACTTAAATATTCAATATAATCAAGGTTTTGTTCAGCAGCAAGTTGAGGTAATTAGTTTCATGATTCTCCTTGGCCTATGTTTATATTCTATCCATTGCTCTGTTAAGATTTGTTTATAATTGGGATAAGGGATAGTTACAAAAAAACTCTGAGGTGTAGCCTAATTACAAAAACTCTCATTGTCTTTCAAAATTACAAATACCCCCCTCTTGACTCTTTAGGATGCAATTTGTAAAATAGAAAGAAATGTCCATGAGGAACTTTCAATTTTAAAAGATAGCTGGGTTCTTTTGTAATTAGGCTAAGCTATAGGGATAGTTTTGTAATTTTTTCCTTTATAATTTAATGTCTCTGAATGTGGCATATATTCTTGGAATTTTAATATTTAGTAACATTATTCTCTTTCCAGGTTTCTAACAAACAAGATAGTGACTATGAATCAAGAATTCAACTTCTTGAGAATGAACTTGAAAAAGCTTTGAAGGCCAATGACATGCATAAATCGCAGCTTGAGAGGTACATAATAAATTATATATGCTAATATGCTATTGAGTGTAAGCTTGTCAGGCATATGTAAATGTAATAACTAATTCCCAATTAACATTTCAAAGATAATCACAAAACTACCCATGAGGTTTAGCCTAATTACAAAAAACTCCAGTTATTGCGAACAGCTGAAGTTCAAATGCAATGTAACATTTGACTGCAATAAAGGAAATGGCTTGGGAATACAAGTCTAAGAACTAGTGGAGTTTTTGCTGAGATGATGCCTCCTTCTAAGTATAAAAGATTGATTACACTCTACTTTCTAATGGAATTATTTTGGTTTCATAAATACTTCTAAAGGATGTCCTGCTATGTTTAACCATTTTCCTAAAAATTGTCAGCATTTAATTTCCTAAATCCAAAATGTTGTATGCTTGTTCAGTCATTTCATTACCTGACCACACTAGAACAGGCAATAGATTTCAGCTTTTAAAAATTCAAATTTGTCTCTTTTAATGCAGGATATCCAAGTGGGCATGGGACCTTGTGGAGAGCTATTAACATTACAAAGAACAGATATCCATACACTTCGAGTCAAAACTAATTTGCTAATCAAGCTCTCTATAATTAAAAAGCATGATCAATAGCTATTATGAACCAGATTGTTACCTGATTAGAAACGAATTAGTCTCTATTGTATCAATCTGCTGCAGACATGGAAAAAGTTCCATTAAAAATTTCAGCCATTAAAAATCTACATTATAAATGCAAAACAAATCTAAGCCACTCCACAGTTAAGCCATACACTACCAAAATTAGTTTTGAAGTTTAAAAATGTCACAGCTTATAGTTACACACAACATATAATTAAAATCATGAAATTAGAGACACATATTCTTATTTACATAAGTGTTGAGCTGCCTGGCAAAGCTTGAGAAATAGTAGTGTTTGAAGTATTTAGGAAGAAGATTGATTGCAAATGACTGAGTATTAGGATTGGAGAAGTCGTGCGTGTCAACATAAATCGTTATTGGCATCAAACACTGAAAATATCTGATAAATAACACCACCCTGGAATACACCCTTGAATACACCTGAATAAAATGCAGCTGGCACCTAGTACATCTTGTGGTACTATTGTACAATAATTATTCCTCTTGTCTAATCAATAGTAGGAAGACATTTGTGCTATCTAGATTATTCTATGGATCTATATAATACCTACGTGATGATGTATTGAGAAATCACTTTCAGAAATCAAGTTATGAATATAAGCTTTCCTTATTTTACTGTTTCATTAAATTCTCTTTTACGTTCTATTCTAATGGCTGCTAATATTATTTTATATGGTATCAGAGTTGGTTAGTAATAACCTGTCTCTGTACCATTTTAAGTTTCCAGCTTTTCTATTTTTTTTTACATCTGAATCCTTATGGCTCAATCTGTTGCATCCGAAAATACTACACCAGTGATTCAACCCCAAGCTCAGCTAATCACTATCAAGCTAAATGAATCAAACTTCTTGTTATGGAGACATCAAGTTCTTGCTACAACTCGTGGGTATGGTTTGGAAGGATTTCTTACTGGAAAAACTAAAGCTCCACCTGAATGTATTGAAGGCACCAAAGGATCCTCCACTCCTAATCCAGAGTATGTTAGCTGGGTGAAACAGGATCAGTTACTTGTCTCCTGGCTCTTAAGTTCATTATCTGAAACAATTTTAGTTAATACTGTTGGGCTGAATACATCTGCTGAAATCTGGAAGTCTCTTGATATGGATTTCACCACACAATCAAGAGCAAAAATTATGCAAGTCAAGTCTCAGTTACATGACCTGAAGAAAGGAAGTCTATCTATGAGGGAATATTTGAACAAGGTAAAAAGTTGCTATGATGCATTATCTGCTGCAGGACAATCATCCACAGAAGATGACCACATTTCAACAATTTTGGATGGTCTAGGATCAGAATATGATCCTGTTTCAGTTTCAATCAATTCAAGAATCCCCCCTTGTTCTATTAGAGAGGCTCAAGCTCTTGCTAACCTTTGAAAGTAGGATTGAGAGGAGCAACACAAGTTTCAATGTTGATGATTTCAGAGGTTCTGTCAATGTGGTATCTACACAAACTAATTTTAGAAGCAACAGAGGAGGCTCTACTTTTCAGTCTGGTAGAGGAAGATTTGGTTCCAATAGAGGAATCTACAGAGGAAGAGGCAATTTTCGAGGAAGCGCCTACAAAGGCAGAGGTGGAAGAACCAACTATTATAATGCTATTAAATGCCAAATATGTCAAGCGAATGGCCACACAGCTGATAGATGTTACAATAGGTTTGATCAAAATTTCACAGTGCATGGTAATGTCAGGGGAGGAGCTACTGGTTATCAGAATCATCAAGGAAATTATAACTCACATCAGGGAGCTGCTAATATGGCAAATCTCAGTACCTTTCAAGGCTCAGAAGGCTCTCAAGAAAGTTGTTGGTTTCCGGATTCCGGGGCAACCAATCATCTCACATATGACCTAAACAACATCAATCTAGCCTCTGAATATCATGGAGAAGACAAGATAGAAGTTGGCAATGGTGCAGGTTTGCCTATTTCCCATATTGGCACTTCTATAGTTAAATCTAGTCCTAATGATCCTCATTCCTTTGTTCTTCATAACTTGTTACATGTTCCTCATATAACCAAAAAACCTTTTAAGTGTGTCTCAGTTTGCCAAAGATAACAAAGTTTATTTTGAATTTCACCCTCTTTTTTGTCTTGTGAAGGATCAAGCAACAGGATTGGCTCTAATCAAAGGGAGAGTTAGAAATGGTCTTTATAGTTTTGACTTAATTCAGCCTAAGAGTCACATGCAGCCTTCCATCCCTCTTCACCACAGAACTCAGTCCCCAAAATCAGTGAAGATTAATTCGGCCATCCTGAAGAATAAACTCAGCCTAGATCATTGGCACAATAGATTAGGACATGCTTCCTATGACATTGTAAAAAGGGCCCTTGGTAGTTGTAATATCCCTTATGCTAAGAATGAAATACAATCTTTATGTTCATCATGCTTTATGGGGAAAAGCCACAAACTCCCATTTTCAGATTCTTGCAATCATAAATATGACATTTTGGAACTCATCTATACAGATCTTTGGGGCCCCTCACCTATTGAATCAGTCAATGGATACAAATATTATATAAATTTCATCGATCACAAAACAAGATTCACTTGGCTTTATTTTCTCAAACTAAAATCAGACGCTACTAGTGCTTTCACCCATTTCAAAACTCTAGTAGAAAATCAATATAATAAAAGGATAAAAATAGTTCAAAGTGATGGTGGAACAGAGTATAAACCCCTTTCAAATTTGTTCCTTCAATCTGGTATAACTCACAGAATGTCATGCCCCTACACTCCAGAACAAAACGGGACAGCCGAAAGGAAGCATAGACATATAGTGGAGACAGGGTTATCACTCCTTGCTAAATCACATGTTCCTCAAAAATATTGGGATCATGCTTTTGCTACTGCAATTTTTTTAATAAATAGGATTCCCACAAAGGTGTTAAATTACAAATCCCCTTTGGAACTCTTAACTGGAACAAAACCAAACTATGCCTTCTTGAAAATTTTCGGTTGTTCTTGTTTCCCTTACCTCAAGCCTTACAACAAACACAAGTTAGAATTTAGAAGTCAACCTAGTGTTTTTCTTGGATATCACGACCAATATAAGGGGTATAAAGTTCTGTTGCCTAATAAAAAAATTATTGTAACTCGGCATGTAGTGTTTGATGAGACACACTTTCCCTTCCAAACCAATGAGACACCAGCTTCACCCTATGAACCAGCACCTCAATCTTTAAATCCTGGGCTTGCTACCCTTGCCCAACCACCTGTCCAGAACATTATAACACCTCATTCATCCCCTTCTCATCAGTCTTCTTCTCATTATTCTTCAGATTCTACTCAATCACATCACTCTTCTTCATCCCTTATCAATTTGGATCAAGGAGGACGGATTTATATAGATTTGCCAATTGAAGAAAATAGGGAAATTGTCACTAACGCTACTAATGAGTCTACTCCAGCTGATCATAATATTGCAGGAAATTCAAACTCTCAAAATGGCACACCTTTGAGACAACATCACATGATAACCAAATCTCGAGATGGAATTTATAAACCCAAGTTGTACTCTGCTTACATTTGTGAAGAAAAGGAACCTCAATCTGTCCAAGAAGCTCTCAAGATACCTGTTTGGAAACAAGCCATGGATAAAGAGTACAGAGCCTTGATGGACAACAACACTTGGAGCTTGTGCGATTTACCCACTGATAAGAATGCTATTGGGTGCAAATGGATTTTTAAAATCAAGCGAAATGCAGATGGAACAGTTTCTAGATACAAGGCGCGCTTGGTAGCTAAGGGATACACTCAATTACCAGGTTTGGACTACACCGAAACATTTAGTCCTGTTGTTAGGCCATCAACTATCAGAACTGTATTATCTATTTCTGTTTCGAAGTCATGGTCTATCAGGCAACTTGATATAGACAATGCATTTCTCAATGGTGTTTTGGATGTTGAATTATACATGGTACAGCCTCCGGGGTTCGAACAGGACAACCATTCAGTTTGCAAGCTTAAAAGATCTCTTTACGGATTGAAACAAGCCTCTAGATCTTGGTTCATGAAACTTGAAGGAGTCCTTAAGTCTATTGGATTTTGTGCTTCCAAGGCAGACTCATCTTTATTCTACAGACACAATCAAGGAAATAGCTTATTCATACTTGCTTATGTTGATGACATAATTTTGACCGGAAACAACAATAAAGAGATCGAGTCTGTCATTGAATCATTGAGACAAAACTTTTCTCTTAAAGATCTTGGCCTCCTACATTACTTTCTTGGTCTTGAGATTAATTACACAAAAGATGGAATGTTTGTTGGGCAACAAAAGTACATTGAGAACATTTTGAAAAGAGCCAATATGACTGGTGCAAAAGGCCTTACCAGCCCTATGGTTACCACTCCATCCCTATCCAAATACCAAGGCCAACCTTTTGAAGATGGAGTTTTGTACAGACAAATTGTTGGAGCACTTCAGTATGCAACAATTACAAGGCCATAGATCTCCTACAGTGTCAACAAATGTAGCCAATACATGCAATGTCCTTTGGATAATCATTGGAAGGCTGTAAAAAGGGTCTTGAGGTACCTAAGTGGTACAATTGATTAGGGTATTCATTTTGTCAAGTCTAACAATCTTCAACTCACTGCTTTTTCAGACGCGGATTGGGCCTCGGACATCGATGATAGAAAGTCTACAACCGGTTTATGTGTTTATTTAGGAAATAATATTGTGTCTTGGAGCAGTAAGAAACAAAAGACAGTTGCTCGTTCAAGTACAAAGGCAGAATACAGGGGTCTAGCAGCCACATCTTGTGATATTATCTGGCTTCGGTCTCTTCTTAAGGAACTTTATATACCTCAACTCAAACCTACTCCGATTTGGGTGGACAATTTAGGAGCAGTCATGCTCTCTGTCAATCCTATTCACCATTCTCGAACAAAGCACGTGGAAATCGATATTCATTTTATCCGTGAAAAGGTTGCCGATCATGTTATATCCGTTCATCACATCCCAGCAATTGATCAGATTGCTGACATTCTAACCAAACCTCTTAGTGGCCAATTCTTCGCTCGATTACGAAATAAACTTAGAGTTGTTCCAAAAACCTCGCTCGAATTGAAGGGGGCGTATTAGGATTGGAGAAGTCGTGCGTGTCAACATAAATCGTTATTGGCATCAAACACTGAAAATATCTTATAAATAACACCACCCTGGAATACACCCTTGAATACACCTGAATAAAATGCAGCTGGCACCTAGTACATCTTGTGGTACTATTGTACAATAATTATTCCTCTTGTCTAACCAATAGTAGGAAGACATTTGTGCTATCTAGATTATTCTATGGATCTATATAATACCTACGTGATGATGTATTGAGAAATCACTTTCAGAAATCAAGTTATGAATATAAGCTTTCCTTATTTTACTGTTTCATTAAATTCTCTTTTATGTTCTATTCTAATGGCTGCTAATATTATTTTATAGGATCCCAAATACTGAAACTAGCAGCAAAATACAAAAATTAAATACATTAAAAAGAGAAAATCTGAATAGATCTAACCTTGTCAATGGATACGTGAGACAGAGAGAGAGAGAGAGACAAAGAACAACACCAGCAGCAACATAAGCTAAGTTTTTGTGCAAATAGGGCAAAAAACCATAAATCAGTCATTGGAAGTTTGAGAAGAAATTATTGATGTATATGTTATCGAAAGTGCAATAACATTAACAATAGCTTACTATGGTTAAAGACACCATCAATCAATCGAACTCACAAAATGGTTTGAACAAAACCTTAGTTGTCCATTCTCAATCACTAAATTGTGCTTCTATACAGTTAAAATCACCACATATCTCATGCCTTTTGTAAATGTGACTAGATAAAGTAAATAAAATTGACACAAAAAGATTTAGGGCTCACAAGAACAACGCGGTGGAGACCGAGCTCGACTAGGGCTCGCAGCGGCGGTGAAACGATGGGCCTGAGAACAGTGGTGATCGACAAGCCTGAGAACGGACGGTGGGGAACGAGGCCTGAGAACGGTGTGGATCGACCAGCGTGAGAAGTGAGAACGGCAGGGCACGAGGTCTGAGAGGATGAAATGAAAGTGGATACAGTAAAAAAGAGAGAGGGAAGACAGGAGATGAGCGCGCTGATATTAAATGGGAGGAAAAAAAAACGTGGGAATTTGGGAAAAGAATGTAGCGACGGTTTCTGTTTCATTGCTTTAACCTAATTTCGATCGACGACCATGGACGACGTCTGCAATCACTGGCGCAAACTGTCTATCACTGCCGAGGAAGAGGAGGAAATCGGGATAGGGGATTCTCTTGTTGAGGAAGGAAAATCCCTCTTTCGCAAGGGGTTGATCGGTAAGTTGATTACTAAGCGCCCGTATAATATTAACTCCTTCAAATCCACGATCCCTAAACTTTGGAGGGTTACGGGTAATCTCGAAATCATTGATGTGGCACAAGACATGTTCTTCTTCATATTTGATAATCACAATGAGATTGAGAGAATTCTGAATTTGGAGCCCTGGACTTTTAATAGATCCCTACTCGTTCTTCAAGAATTTGAGGGTCTGAATTTTAGAGATGTTGATGTCCCTAGACACACCCGCTTCTGGATTCAAGTCCATAATCTCCCGGATTATGGGATGACGGAAAAGATCGGCAGGATTATCGGCGATGGCTTGGGTATTTCTCTGGAGGTGGATTCTGATTCGGAGGGCCGGTGTTTGGGATCGTTCCTGCGTGTGCGTACTCTCATCGATGTATCAAAACCACTCCGTCGTGGAGCCCCGATCCGACTTGGATCTGATAGCAATAAGATATGGTTGGATTTTAAATATGAACGTGTTCCGGATTTTTGTTACGTATGTGGTATTATTGGCCATGGCCATTCAGAATGTAGCCTTCCTTCTGCAAATTCATGCGTACAATCTGGGATTTTCCCGTATGGTAATTTTCTTAAAGGAGACCCTCCGTTTCACCGTCGGAATCCACCATCCCATCCCAACTCTTCGAATTTGTCTCCTATTACTGTTGGACATAGCGACAGTCCATCTAGAGTTGGTCCTTCGACTAATACTAGAACTAGGGTTGTTGGCGAGGGCGGTCTTCACCTCCCAAACCCTAATATTTCTGATTCGAATTCTTCAGAATCTGTGGACTCTTTCGTGGGTGTTTCTCCTAACCTTGCTGCTTCCCACAATTCACCAGTTAACAGGGCTATTATGTTGTCTGAATCACAAAAGAAGAGCCCTCAACCCAAGACAGTGGATAGTAGTACTCCTATGCATGGAAGTAAAGGGAATACTACTATATCAATGAGCCCGTCCAAAATCTTGTTCAAGTTTGGTGTTAGTAGCACCCAGAGAAACCGGTCTCTTCGTAACTGGAAGTTGGCGGCTAGGAGTATGGGTAACAGTAAGCAAGGTGCATCCTCATCAAAGTCTTTAACTCCGGTGAAACGCAAATTTAATTTCCCGACTGAGAATTTGTCTGGCTCTCCCAAACGCATGGAAGTAAACTTCCCTAACTCTGATAATGCATTATCGGCGGAGGTTGCTACGCAACCCCGCCGGGCACAATGAAAATCTTATGTTGGAATGCACGAGGGTTGGGGAACTCTCGTGCATTTAATAATCTACGAAATCTTATTCGTAGCGATTCCCCGGACATTGTCTTCTTAATGGAGACAAAGCTTCATGGTGCTAAAGCGTACAGATTGAAAGAAAATTTGGGTTTTTCGAATGGTGTTGTTGTTGAGAGTGTCGGCAATAGTGGTGGTTTGGCGCTTCTGTGGAAAGAAGAAGTTAATCTTTCAGTGAAACTTATGGGGCGTTTCTTTGTTGATTCGGTGATCCAGTCAGACGGGGGCCAATGGCGTTTTACGGGCTTCTATGGAAATCCAGATAAATCTGCTCGTGCACTGTCTTGGAGTCTGATTAGAAGGTTGAGCTCTCAAATGTCATTACCCTGGCTTATTGGGGGTGATTTCAATGAAATTTTATATCCGTCAGAAAAATATGGAGGAGCGGACACAATCCAATCATGCATGGATAATTTTCGTGCCACTATCGAGCATTGTAATCTTAACGACTTAGGTTGGTCGGGACCCAGATTTACGTGGAGGAAAGGGCTTCGGAATCTAAACAATTTACACGAGAGATTGGATAGATTCTTTGGAACCCAGAGCTGGATTGATACTTTTAAAAACTTTGGTGTTTTTCATGGAGATTTTCATGGTTCGGATCATAGGGCTATTTGGGTATTAACGGATTGTGTCTTAGCCTCAAAGATTAATGCGAAGAGAAAAAATCGCCCTTTCTATTTCGAACCGGCTTGGATGTCAGCGGACTCTTTTCCAGAAGCACTTCAGTCATCATGGTCAGCCGGTAAACAACAAAGTGAATCGTTCTTGGAACAACTAAATATTTGTGGGAAGTCTCTTCGTGATTGGAGTAAATCGGTTTTTGGTGATATTCGGCGTAAAGTTGAGAACCTACAGAAAGAGCTAACGAAGGCGAATAGTGCAAGCCCAGATTCTATGGACTTCTCCCGTATAGTCAAACTACGCCAAGATTTGGAGAGAGCTTTACTAGTGGAGGAACATTATTGGAAGCAACGTTCTCGGGTTGAATGGCTCAAATTTGGGGACAAGAATACAAAATTTTTCCATCGCAAAGCTTCAGCCCGGAAACGCAACAATTGGATTACGGGCGTTGAATCAGACGACGGACGATGGGTTACAGATGATGTAGAAATATCCAGGGTAATTGCAGCATATTTTCAAAATGTGTTTTCTACATCAAATCCGATGATGGATGATATGGAGCCTATTCTAGATGCTATTACTTCCCATATACCACTTGATGTGCTCGTTGATCTTGATAGACCATTCTCGGATGAAATTCAGAAGGCACTTTTTAGCATGGGGGCAACAAAGGCGCCGGGGCCGGACGGTTTTCATCCTATTTTTTTCTAGAAAAATTGGGAGCTTATTGGTGGTGATTTGGTTGAATCTCTCTTGGATATTCTTAACAATGGCAAGTCAGTTAGGCCTTTTAATGCTACTAATGTTGTGTTGATTCCTAAATCAAAGAATCCACGTCGTGTTTCGGATTACAGGCCTATAAGCTTATGTAATGTGACATACAAAATCATTACAAAGGTTTTAGCCAACAGGCTAAAAAGTGTGCTACCATTACTTATTTGAGATGAGCAAAGTGCGTTTGTGCCGGGGCGATTGATTTCAGATAACATTCTCATTGCATATGAGACCATGCAAACTATAAGAAGTAGAACCAATGGAAACTCGGGTCTTATGGGGCTTAAACTCGATCTTAGTAAAGCTTATGACCGAATAGAATGGAGCTTCATTGTCGCTGTTATGGAATGTATGGGGTTCAGGAAACGATGGATTAACCTCATCTACGAGTGCATATCTACTGCACGATTCTCCTTCAAATTTAATGGTCAGATTTTTGGAAATGTCGTCCCCTCTCGTGGTCTTCGGCAAGGTTGTCCTTTATCCCCCTACCTATTTATTTTATGTATTGAAGGCTTATCGGCTTGGATTCATGAACACGAACGTCGGAATATTCTTCGAGGGATTGCTATTGCTAGGGGTGCTCCAAGAATAAATCACCTGCTCTTCGCCGATGATTCAATCATTTTCAGCAAAGCATCTCCAGATTGTGCTCAATCCATTCAGCTGCTCCTTGGAAAATTTGCGGCGGCTTCTGGGCAACAAATAAATTTTGTGAAATCCTCCATTAGTTTCAGCCCGAACGTGAACGATTCTTTGAGGAATGACATATGTTGTATATTGGGCTTAGAGATTTCATCCGTTTCTCATCAAAATTATCTGGGGTTGCCATCGGTGGTAGGATGCAATAAGAGGAATACTTTCAAAGCTATTAAGGAGAGAGTTCAAAAGAAGTTGGCATCATGGAAGGCGGGAAATTTTTCTTCAGACGGAAGAGAGATTCTCATTAAATCTATGGCACAAGTGTCTGCAAATTTTTTCATGAGTATCTTTCGTCTTCCTAAGTCGCTTTGCCTTGAATTGCAGGGGTTGGTTGCGAAATTCTGGTGGGGTGCGAATAATCAAGATAAAAAATTCACTGGCTTCGATGGGACGCTCTCAGTAAGCCTAAATACTCCGGGGGGATGGGATTTCGGAATCTTGAATTATTTAACCAAACCCTCCTTGCTAAACAGGCTTGGCGTCTACTAGTCGACCCGGGGCGTTTAGTTTGTCGTGTTTTGGGTGCTAAATGTTTTCCTCAAGGTGACTTCCTTAATGCCCCTATAGGATGGTGCCCTTCATTTATATGGCGAAGTATTATCTGGGGAAGAGAGCTATTAAAACAAGGAATTCGGTGGAAAATTAGTGATGGTCGCAGTGTGCGCATTTTTGAAGACCCGTGGATGCCAAGAGTAAAAACCTTTAAACCTATCTCTCCACCTTCGGATGGTGGTCCAACTATTGTGTCGGATCTTATTGATAATCGTTCTTGGAAATCTAATTTGATCAAGAATATGTTCTGGCCGATTGACCACGATTTTATTCTGAAGATTCCTCTTGGACGGATTGCAAGCGGGGATAAACTCATTTGGCATTATGAGAAGTCAGGCCTTTATTCAGTACGCTCGGGGTATAAGCTTTCCTGCTCAAACACCTTCCAGGATGGCTCTTCTAATGAGGATCAGCAACTGAGGTGGTGGCGCTCTCTATGGATTTTACGCATTCCCCCAAAAATCAAAATTTTTGTCTGGAAGGCGTTTCGAGGATGTTTACCTTGCGCTGTTTCACTCAATAAAAGAGATAATATTTGCCCGCCCCATTGTCATAGATCTAACCTTGTCAATGGATACATGAGACAGAGAGAGAGAGAGACAAAGAACAACACCAGCAACAACATAAGCTAAGTTTTTGTGCAACTAGGGCAAAAAACCATAAATCAGTCATTGGAAGTTTGAGAAGAAATTATTGATGTATATGTTATCGAAAGTGCAATAACATAAAAATAGCTTACTATGGTTAAAGACGCCATCAATCAATCGAACTCACAAAATGGTTTGAACAAAACCTTAGTTGTCCATTCTCAATCACTAAATTGTGCTTTTATACAGTTAAAATCACCACATATCTCATGCCTTTTGTAAATGTGACTAGATAAAGTAAATAAAATTGACACAAAAAAGATTTAGGGCTCACAAGAACAACGCGGTGGAGACCGAGCTCGACTAGGGCTCGCAGCGACGGTGAAACGATGGGCCTGAGAACATGCTCTTCGGGATTGTAAGGATGCAAGGGAGGTTTGGAAGCTAAGTTGCCTTGGCCCGTTGATTTCGAAGTTCCGCCGAGCTTCATTCCAAGATTTCTGTTTGGATGCTTTCCTCACGCTCAAACAGGAAGAATTTGAAGTCTTTGTCATGATTAATTGGGCCTTATGGAGTTCTAGGAATAATGGAGTTTTCAATAATTTATGGATGTCTGCAAAGGAAATATTGGAGTTGGCTAATAATACTCTTTTTTCATTCCAAAAGAGCTATTCAGGTATGTACTTCTCATGCTATTGAGATTATTGACAGAAGTAGAACTTGGGAGAAGCCCTCGGCTGGGAAAATGAAATTAAATGTTGATGCCTCGGTCCGTTCGGAATGTTCTATGGTGGGGGTCGGGGCTATTGTTAGAGATGAAGAGGGGATAGCTATTGTCTGTCATGCAAAGCAAATTCAGGGGAGATTTGAACCTTTGTTGGCTGAACTTATGGCAATACGGGAGGGCTTGGAGATGGCCAGGGAGGCTGGTTTAGGCGTGGAGTTTGTGGAATCAGACTCAAAGCTTGCTGCTTCTGTATGCAACAGGGAGTACTCTTATTTGGGCCATGAAGAAAGTTTTGTGATTGAAGACATTAAGGGGCTTCTAAATAGCATGGCAAGGGGCTGTGAAGTTGTGTTTATCCCGCGACAATGTAATAATGTAGCGCATAGTTTAGCTACCTCTGTTTTTACTCGTGATTCCAATCATACTTGGATTGACGCTATTCCTTTATGGTTGCAAACGGCGATTTTAGCCGATCTTCATTAATAAAATATTTTATCTTTTTTCCTCAAAAAAAAAAACATCTCTAATTAGGGACGGAAATTAAGTTCCATATTTAAACTCGAGAAACTATCTCTAGTTAGCAACGGATTAATCTATAGTTAAATTTTATTTACAAATCCGTCTCTACACCATTGCTAATCCAACACAAGGGTATGGACCAAAATTTCGCGCTAAATTTCCCTACTAATTAGTGACCACATGTTTTTCCTTGCAAAAAATCATTTGTAATCAGTCACTATTTCATCGCTAATTTCACAGTAATGTTGAAAACTTATTTCAAATCGTGTAATCTTTGAAAATCCGTTTTTATTCTAGTGACGGTGGTTTTCGTCGCTAATGTAGTCACTATTTTACAATTTTCTTGTAGTGATATGGATGTGCGGACACACTATATTAGATTGAATAAGGAATGAACACATTAAAAACAAAGTGGGAGTAGCACCAATAGATGAGAAAATTAGAGAAACACGACTAAGATGGTTTGGACATATTCATAGGAGACCTTTAGATGCACCTGTGCGACGTTTGGAAGGTAGGGAATCACTCACACAAATCAAAAGAGATGATGTAGGCTAAAAGACTTGGAAAGAAGCTATTAAACAAGGCATGTTATACAGAAATAAATGAAAATACGGCTTATGACCGTAAACGATGGCGCGATATGATCCGTATAGCCAACCCCACGTAGTGGGATTAAGGCTTAGTTTGTTGTTGTTGTTGTTGTTGCTTACCGTAAATATGCTTAATAAACTTTCAACAAAATTCTGAAAGAAAATTAAGATAAAGAATTGCAAAATTGACATAAAGAATAAAACTCAAGTAAAGAGATAACAAATCAGATTATGGTCTTCAACGGGTTGCGGATCGGAGATAATCATAGGTATTCTAGGCATTACTGAGAATTTTCAAAATTGCAGGCTTTAAGTTTTGTTATTAACCTAGATGCTATGAGTCTTTTCATAGTTAATCTTCCACGGTTTTTAACAGATTGTTTCTGTCTACTATCGATGTATTGCTAGTTTGAATTATTTAATGAAATTATTTTTCCTTTTTGTCAAAAAAAAAGAATGACAAATTAACATAGAGAAGAAAAAGATGATCAAATTTTTTCCGTGATTACTGTAGGCAAATCCAAACATGACGTCTCAAGGCCACCATCAACTTCTTTGTCCACTATCGCTACTTTATTTTCTTCGTCAAGCACAACCTAATAGAAGCAATACAAATTTACTTCAAAATTTATGAGAATCACAAAATATTAGTAAGGAAAAGGTATACATTAATATTAACTCAACACAAAGAAGAAAAAAGTGTTTTAAAATAAGCACAATCAGCCCAAACGACGAACACCAGATGACGGTGTTAGTGAAAACATGCTTTAACCGACTTTAGACTTTGAGATAGCTAAGGTGATTTAAAATATGAATGGGTAGAAATGACCAACTAATGATCCCTTAATATGAAGGGAAAAACCTGTCAATGATATCTGGAAACTATGTGTAGCAGCATAAGCACTCATCAAGCTGTAGATGAAATAATAAATAAGGCTATTTGATAGGATACCGTTTCATCAAATGTTCCCACTCAAATATCCAGAAAATGTCAATTAAATTTCTTTCTATGAACCAAAGAATACATAAAAGTTTGAGGGTAACAAAGTAAGAAAAGAATCACGATCTAAGGAACATGACTAAATAGTGAGAGTGAAAGTAACTGATCAAGCAAGAGGAAGCATCACATTCTAAAATTCTCCATATTCCTATTGAAAAAATTGGAGTTCAAAAGTCAAGAAAATCATATTTGAATGGGGTCACATTAAGAAAACATAAATAATGTGATACTACCAGTCTCTCAATTTCTCAAAAAACCTTGAAATAAGAATGAATTCTCGAAGCAATCTTTAATTTTGTACTTCAAGTTAACAAATTTAATTTGAGGCATAGAGGAATGAATTCTTGTCATGATTAAACTTTTCTTGAAAAACGGTGCAAAAAATTGGACTAAATGTGGCAAAATGGAAAACTGACAAGAAAACTTGAGTTGCATATTTCACTATTATCATCTTCAAGTTATCCAAGAAAACTGACAAAATCAGAGCTGTAAGAAGGAAGCCGCAGATGCATTTTATCTTATCCGTCAATTACAAACAACTGTAATGTTCGATCTCATCCACCAACAAAAAACAACTCCATATTGTTATCTAACTGGTCAGACTTTAGAGAAGGCCCCTGGTACGGATTGGGAACAATAAAATTTGCATGCATTAAACAGTTTATCTTATACTAAGAAAACTTTGTGCACGAGAAACAACATACATATGGCACTCAACTCCGTAAATTTAAACTGAATTGAATAACGAGATGAATGCAGAAACAATATGTTTGCTAATGCACTAACCAATAAATTAGAGTTTATCTGAAAAAAAAATTCCGGAAAAGCAGTCTCAATAAAAAGGACTATTTCCCCCAACGTTTACCAGCGGAGATGATCAAATGCGAGAACCACTGGAAATGAAAGGGTCTTTGGGAAATTATAACAAACACCCGGTGAACAAATAAAAAGCAACAAGAGAAACCACAATAAAATGCAGCAAACTCAGTTACGTGGGCAATTGTCAGCATTTATCTCAAAATGCAGGAAGTTCCACTGTAGAAGAAAGAAGAGCAACAGTTAGTTATATTAGTTTAGAAAATTAGTTTTATTAGTTACATAAAGTAGCACTTATTGTACAAGGCAAATATATATGTTTTTATAAGTTAGAAATAGTTAAACTCTGAAGCTATATAAATAGAACCACATGTACACATTTTACATTCATTCAATTCTATGAATATAACTTATGTGCTTCTTATATTTCTTCGTCCAAGATATAATGCAAAATTCATTACTCTTTCATTGATGATGATCTGATTCAATAATTCAACATGCAACCAGACAGTTCCCTATTTGTTATGTTACATTCTACATCTATTACAGTCATTTGTGTTTATGTTGATGACATAATCCTAGCTGGAAATGATCTTGCTAAAATTCAAGCTATGAAAGCTCCTTTAGATGTTGTGTTCACAAACAAAGATTTGGGGGTCCTCAAATATATCCTTGGTATTGAGATTGAACAAAGCAAGAAAGGGATAAGTTTATGTCAGAGAAATACACTCTAGACATCTAGACAGAAACTGGCTTTCTTGGATGCAAACCTTCATACACTCCAATGGATTTAAAAGTCATGACACAACTCCATTGACTGATCCTTCGTAATATAGGAGATTAGTAGGCAGGCTACTCTATCTCACTATTACAAGACCCCGAGTTGTCCTACTCAATTCAAACCCATTCCCAGTTCATGGAAAAACCTATTTCTCTACACTTATCTCAGTAGTACACATGATATTAATATATCTTAAATCCAATCCAGGTAAAAGACCTTTTTATTCATCTCATTCTTCTATACAATTTATTGGTTTTTCTGATGCAGATTAGGGAAGATGCTTAGACACTAGACGAAGTGTAATCAAGCGGCTATGCGGTGTATCTAGGTGATTCCTCAACTCATGGAAGGCCAAGAAACAACCAACTGTTAGTAGATCCTCAGAGTAGAAATTTGAATACAGAGCCATTGATATAACATGTTAAATGCAGTCGCTGGTTTATATTATCCAAGATCTTCAATTTTAGCATTCATCATCTGCTTTGGTTTATACAGATAGCAAGTCAGCATATTGCATTGCTCATAATCCTTGTCATCACGAACACACAAAATACATACAAATTGATTACCACTTCGTACGTGAGAAAATGGAAGCATGCCTTCTCAAACTCATACATATACCTTCAATTTATCAAGTAGCGAACATTCTTACCAAACCCCTATCTCCACGGACTTCCAATCATTTTATGAACAAGTTATGCATGATCAATATCCATGCCCAACTTGGGGGGGGGGTGTCAACATTCATCTCAAAATGCAGGAAGTTCCACTATAGAAGAAAAGAAGAGCAACAATTAGTTATGTTAGTTAGAAAATTAATTTTATTAGTTACATAAAGTAGCACTTACTGTACAAGACAAATATGTTTTTATAAGTTAGAAATAGTTCACTACAAGAAAAATCGACAAAGACAACAGTTTTTCACCGTTGTCTTTTAAGAAAAAACACTGTTGTAGAAGGTTGTGTTGTAGTAGGGGGTACTAAATGACAACAAAAAAAATTGTTATAATATGGAACAAAGACAACAATTTTTGCAACAATTCTTAAACAGCTTTTACATCATTTGTCTTTGTTCTCAACCACAACAGCTTTTCCAACAATGAAAAATCATTGTGTTTGAATGCGAATTTTGCAATTATATTCCACAATTTTTTTGATTTTTGCTACTGTAAATTACAAATTAAACCTCTGAAACAAGAATAAAATATGAAATTAAACTACTTCAAATGTATTTCGTATCTCAATGTCACAAAATACCCAAAACAGTAATGATTTATTGTCAGTTATATATAAAGTCCTCTACCAAAATAAAATGCCCAAAACAACAGAAATTTATATCAGTTATACATAGAGTGCTCTGCCAAAATAAAAAGTGCCAAAACAACAATAATTTTGTATGCCAATGATCTACAAATGGTAGCTCCAAATAGTATACCCCATAGTATCTCCAAAAGCATCAACGCGTCCATAAACTACATCAATTACCATAAAAGAAAGAATCATAAGTAAAAACGAAGCAACATCCCACAACTTTGTTTAATATAAAAGAAAATTTTAATATAGAATATAAGTTCTAAATACCTTTTCACTAACCAATATGATTTGGTACGCAATCTGCTCACTCAGAACGCACTTCGTCGATATCTCCACGGGAGTAGTTAGCCTGTGTGAACTGTGAACAATAAATACAGACCTCATATAAACACAAAGTTCAATGGTGTTGTAATATTTAAATTAAGAAAATCTATACAAAATAGAATTACTATTGCTCGCAACGAAGAACTGTCAGTGGATGTAAGTTCCTTAACTATTTGCCTCATGTATCGCATTACGAAAAATCAACACTATAGATCATTGGGTTGTCGAGGAGCTTGTGTTAGAAACAACTTGTTAATAACAAATCCATATATAGTTCTAAATACCTACATAATAATATGTTGGTGCTGAACCTCTCCATGTTCCTAACAAATATATGATAATACTTGACGAATGGTATTCTATTTTAATCAATACTTATAATGTTCAAACAAAGAGCAAATGGGGCAAATTACCCATTTGGGATAGGTGAGAGTTTTTTGACATGTAGGATAAAAAACATAGTTTTCTACCCACTTTTGGTGTTCTTTTACCACAATACCCTTGAGGCTTTAAATGCAAGCCTTTAATATGTATTTCTCTCTCTTGAAATTAAATACTCCCAATACATAACATACGTGAACACTCCCTTCTCTTTTTCTTCATTTTTCTCTCTCTTTTTCTTCTTCTTCACAAAATATCAAGAAGTTATTTTTGTGGGCTTTCATCACCAAAATAGCACCAAAAATCGAATAACAAGGTAATGTTCTTCTCCTCCTAATTAGTTAACCTTGTTTAAATCGCTCAAGACCAATATATTTGCAAAATATGTGAAGTGTTTTGTGAAAGGAAAAATTTTTCGCATTTATGAAACACAATGCACGATATCGTGTCATATATTAGGACGATATATCGCGTTTCTTTTATTAGACACGATATATCGTGTCTAATAAAGGGATATATCGTGCCTCAAAAAAATGGGCATGATATATCGTGCCCCAAAGACAAAAAGGCCCTTTTTTATGTGTTCTTGCATTTATCAATATTTTTCTTTGTATGTAGATGAACTCTCGCTATCTTGTTGTTCGATTTGGTGGTCATTGGGAAGGTTTAGAATATAAAAGTGGTGAAGAAGAAGTTGTACGATTAAACCGGCAAAATGAATTATAGTGAAATATTGGAGGAGGTTTATGGTGTTGTTGATGTTGATAGGGCGTATACGATTGTATAATGCATGCTATTGTAGATATTTCGAAACAAACTTGGGAAGTTAAAGTTGAAAAACGATGATGACATTGAAAGCTGCGTTTGGGAACACCGAGTTACCATTGTTTTTGTAACACCGAAAAGAAAAACGATGGGTGAGACTAGTTCGCATAATGTATTGGGAGGTCAGTCTGAGCATAATCGAGTTGAGAACGTTGAAGGTCAACAAGGTGTTGGTGGAAGTTTTATGCAACTAATGGCTAGTCAGAATGATTTGTCGTGATCATTGGGCCTAATTACAACTACATGCAACTTCTTGGTTTTCAACAATACGGTGTACCGCAAATCAATCCATATAGTCATGCAGTAAGGCCTAGTGGAGCACCTTTTATGCATATGAACAATGTTCCAATTATTGATCATCGCGTCCACTAGCACCTACGAGTTAATGTTCCAAATATCAATTGTCAGGGACCTAATATAAGGCCAAGCAATGAAGATGGCTATTATCGATATGGGTTGTGATAATCTCGATGTTAATTGTGATAATACCGATCTTTGATGTTGGTTGTGATAATAATGAAATTAATTATGGTGCAAACTACAATCCAAATGATTTTGGTGAGAACTACACTTTGGTGATGTTGGTACCGACGTTGAAGCTAATAATCAATTTGAAAATGACCAAAGAACGTCTTTGAATTTGAGAATTTTGTGAGTGGAGACGTGAGCGGAGAGAAGCGATGTGGTGATGTTGTCCCCAGGGCGTATTTGGACAATCGATGAAACTCAGACTCGTCAGACTCGGGAGCGACATGTTCCCCTGTCTCAACCTATAGAACTCATCCCGGCGTGCCTCCTTCACGACTTGGGGAATATATCGCTCATTGAATTGACAGAAGGAAATTTTCCACGTCCTATCTACTTGGTCCTGGTCCCATTTTCTCTCAATCGCCGCCACCAATCTCTAGCAACCGATTCTAGTGAAACACGGCGAGCGTAACCTTTTGTTCCCCTGAGTATTGGAGAGCATTGAAGATATTCTCCATTTTCCCAATCCATTCTTTGACCTTTAAGTCATCAGGCTCTCCTAAGAAAGCCGAGTGGGTCAAATCGCAAGAATCGCTCCAGTGCGATCATTCGCCTCTTTAGTGGGCTCGGGAATACGCCATTGAGGCTCGCTTGTTGCCTCATGAAGACCGAAGATTGTTGGGGCTATTGCGGTCAAGTTATCTCCCGCGGATCGGCGGAGGAGGTGGTGGTAGTTCGGGAGAGGGTACCCGTTCCCTGGGTACATCCTCATACCTTCGGGGAACACGGCGGGGTCTCCCGCATCCACGGTTTCCAGCCATGTATCTGTAGTTTAGCTACAATTCAGAAAGGAATGATTTCCATAAGTACTTGCATATAACAAGTTATATCACAACAACAATACACAAGACATAGAATAAGTAGAAAAAGTATATTCATTGATGTGAAATTTGAATACACCCGAATGAGTTCATACAACAGGAATATAAAATCGAAGATAAACTAGAGTCAGGATACAACTTGATTAAGGTACAACTGAAAATAAAATACAACAGGATGGAAATAAGCATCGGCTAAAATCTAGCATAGAAGTTATCTACTCGGTGAGGTCGCCGTCATCATCACTAGCGGCCTCGTCCATAATTGGATCCTGATCGGGCTGAGGTACCGCCTCAGCATTAGGCCAGTCGGCTAAATCTGGCCACTGCTCCAGTCCTGCGTAGGGTAATTAGTCTCCATTTCTTTAACGCGAACACTATATCGCCGGTTCCAAGTCATGCGTAGGGTAATTAGCCTCATACGGCTTGAGTTTTTGTGATGCATAAGCAATGACTTTTCCTTCCCGCATGAGCACTGCTCCTAGTCCCTCTTTTGATGCATCGTTTGAGACGACAAAGTTTTCTGTTCCCTTTGGAAGGGCTAGACTGGAGCCGTAGTAAGTCGTTTCTTGACTCTTGAAACTAGTCTCACACTTGTCATTCCACTCAAACTTGACTTCCTGCAGGTTAGTCGGTGAGTGGTCCATTATCTTGGAGAAATTTCGGATAAATCTTCGATAATATCCGGCCAGTCTAAGAAACTTCGATCTCAGATTCATGAGACTCGGTTGTTTCCATTCAACCACCGTGCAGCCCGTACCTTCAAGGATCTACGGCGATCGGTGCGGATACTATGTGTCCCAAGAATGCGACTTCACTAAGCCAAAATTCGCACGCACTTGAATTTGGCATACAACTTGTGCTCTCATTGTGTCTCCAAAACAATTTTGATGACGCGTTCATGCTCTTCTCTAGACTTAGAGTATACGAGTATGTCATCAATGAATATCACTATGAATTGATCCAAATAAGGTTGAAAAACTCGATGCATCCAGGTCCATAAACGCTTTGAGTGCGTTTGTCGATGAAAGGCATCACTACAAACTCGTAGTGTCCATATCCGTCCGAAATGCCATTTTGGAAACGTCTTCTTCACGGATCTTTAGCTGATAATATCCTATTGTAAATCAAACTTGAGTACACCGTCGCTCCTTGAAGTTGATCAAACAGTTAAATCTATCCTCGGGAGGGGATATTTGTTTTTGATGGTCACACTCTTTGTTGAGTGCGATAGTCTATACACACGCCTTAATGTGCCATCCTTTTTCTTGACGAATAGTACTGGTGCTCCCTAGGGAGACGTACTTGGTCGGATAAATCCCACATCCATCAACCTCAGAATTGAGTTTTCAACTCTTGTAACGCAACAGGAGCCATTCTATACGACGTTAAGCGATCGGGGGCGTTCCTGGTAATACCGATGGTGAACTCGACTTCCCTATCCGGAGGGACAGTTGTGAGTTCTTGTGGAAATACATCGGTATATTCCGATACTATAGGTACTTGATTAATTTGTGTCTCAACCTTAGGTTTGTTAATTACAAATGCCAAGTACCCTTGTGCCCTCTAGTGATCGCTTCCTCGCTTTCATTCTTTGAAATGATTGGGGCAATCTTAACTCGTGCTCTTCCCGAAATTTCTACTTGGCCAGGGTTCACATAGCTTAATGGACTTGCGATGGCGTCCATTTGTGCGTGGTGTGCGGAACAACCGATTCATCCCCAAAATTATGTCGTATTCGGATATAGGTAATAAAATCAAATCGGTAGGAAAATTTATCTCATCAATCTTAAATTCGCATGCATTATAGATAATATTTGTTATTCGGCTTGCGCCATAGGAGTTGATACTTCTAGACCTATAGGCATATGTTCCATGCATGCATGCGACTTGTGTACAAAATGTGGTGCAACAAATGAATGCGTTGATCCAGGGTCAAATAGTACTTTAGCGTAGTGGCTAGATACCGAGCGTACCTTCCACCACGCTTTGCTTTCCGAGCCTCATGTCCCGCTAGTGCAAATGCTCGGCGGGCATCCTTGGCCGATTACCCTGGCCGTTACCCGCTTCTCTGGTTGCACTGTTTGGTCCGGTCTTCGTATTTCGGGCAATCCTTCGATTGGTCCGATCACTACCACGCAGCGTAAACACCTTCCTGTTTACGCCAGCGATCATGGCGGTATGCCTGGTTTCGCAATGTGTACACACTTGACCCGACTTTTTTCATCTGGTCCTTTTCCTTTATCCGTCTCATTAATCGGTCCCTTCAAACTTAGAAGGTCGCTTAGATGGTTGTCCCACGCTTGTCCTCTTGAGATCGTTTGATGGCCTACTCTGCTTTGAATCTGTCCCAATACGGTTCGATCCACTGATGCGAAGAGTCGCTTTACCGGCGGTGAGTAGGTTGTCATTTCGTGATCGAAGCCTTTTGAAGTTCTAGCTTGATCCCCGTGTGAACTTATATAATTTGTCCTCTTCTTCTCAGATCGATTGTCCCCGGGCGTATTTGGACAATCGATGAAACTCGGACTCAGATCTTGGGCTACGACATGTTCCCCTGTCTCAACCTATAGAACTCATCCCGACGTGCCTCCTTCACGACTTGGGAATATATCGCTCATTGAATTCAGCCAGAAATTTTCCCACGCCCTATCTACTTGGTCCTGGTCCCATTTTCTCTCAATCGCTTGCCACTAATCAGAAGCGGCCGATTCTAGTCGAACACGGCGAGCGTAACCTTTGTTCCCCGAGTATTGGAGAGCATTAAAGATATTCTCCATTTTCCCAATCCATTCTCGGCCTTTAAGTCATCACCTCTCCTAAGAAAGCCGGTGGGTCAAATCGCAAGAATCGCTCCAGAGTGCGATCATTCGCCTCTTTAGTGGGCTCGGAATACGCCGTTGAGGCTCGCTTGTTGCCTCATGAAGACCGATTCTGTTGCGGGGCTATTGCAATCAAGTTATCTCCTCGCGGCGGAGGAGGTGGTGGTAGTTCGGGAGAGG
Source organism: Rehmannia glutinosa (assembly GCA_016081115.2). Classification (NCBI taxonomy): domain Eukaryota; kingdom Viridiplantae; phylum Streptophyta; class Magnoliopsida; order Lamiales; family Orobanchaceae; genus Rehmannia; species Rehmannia glutinosa. The sequence goes on from JABTTQ020003130.1 coordinate 50,107, forward strand.
GTACCGTTCCGGGTACATCCTCATACCTTCGGGGAACACACAACGGGGTCTCCGCGTCCATGGTTTCGGCCATGTATCCGTAGTTTAGCTACAATTGAGAAAGGAATGATTTCCATAAGTACTTGCATATAACAAGTTATATCACAACAACAATACACAAGACATAGAATAAGTAGAAAAAGTATATTCATTGATGTGAAATTTGAATACACCCGAATGAGTTCATACAAGGAATATAAAATCGAAGATAAACTAGAGTCGAGGATACAACTTGATTAAGGTACAATGAAAAATAAAATACAACAGGATGGAAATAAGCATCGGCTAAAATCTAGCATAGAAGTTATCTACTCGGTGAGGTCGCCGTCATCATCACTAGCGGCCTCGTCCATAATCGATCCCGATCGGGGTGAGGTACCGCCAAAGATTAGCCGATCGGCACCGCCACTGCTCGATCCGAGCATCATCAAGTGGGGTGGCTTCAAGCGCCTCAGGCTCTTCATCTTCCATTGGATCCTCATCGGGATCCTCTTCGGGATCTTCTTCAGGATCCTCCTCATTATCGGCCTCGAAGTCGGGCATGGGTTCCGCCTCGGGTGGTGGCAACGGTGGCGCATTAGCCGCTAAGGCGGCCTCCAAAGCAAAGATCCCGCCGAGTTAAGGCATGCGTGAGGTCCTCTATCACCTGCATTTGTTTGATGATAGTATCTTCGAGATGATCGATGGTGGCTCTCGACATGTATGCCTCCCTTTCCCACTTTCCGCGGCCTTCCTTGGCACGTTCCATCTTCGTGCGAGTAACTTCCAAGTGTTCCTGGATTGACTGGATTTGATCCTACCGAGCACGGATGGTATCCTTGCGATCCTTAGCAAGGAGGGTAAGATCGTTCTTCTCCTCTTGGCTCTTTGCCAGGAGGTGTGTCAGTTCTTGGTTGCAGCGGCGTTCTTCTGCCAATTCTGAGATAGCTCGAAGGTATTCCTGGTGCCAGTGGTTCGTGTATGCCCGAAAGTAATCACGTTCGGCGTGGGCCTCCAATAATTCCCACCAGATAGGTGGCGTCGGCTCCATCCTGAACAAGCCAAACTAAGAAGGATTAGTCGAAGTAAGAAAAGATAGGGAAGAACAAGGAAAAAATGACTAAGGAAAGTCAGTCAAGAGTCAACTAAGTAAAATCAAGTATGACTATGGATTCTCCAAGTATAAATTCTGACTTAACATAAATATCAATAATACGGTTCTATGCCATTATTGAAATCGATTTCACACTTAATTGGTCAGGTCGCGGTACTACCCAACACAGTCCGAGGGTCCTATCCTGGGTCAACTCAGTGTAAGTTTCCATCTTACTAGCCGAGCTCTGATACCATAACTGTCACGCCCCAAACGTGACGCGACGACGATCAATCACTTAAACAGAAATAAACCCAACATTCTAGAAAACGATGCAACAATCCCAAGTGAAACAAGGTCTAAAGCAACGAAAAACTACAAGTACAACAAGATTACAATTACATCCCAACAACTTAATAGCTTACCAGTCGAACTAGGAATAAAGTACACATCATATCACAAACTTAAGTGTCAAATGGGTCCTACGCCCTTCAATTACAGTCCAATTTCAAAGGAAATAAAAGAGTCCAACATCGGAAAAATAAAAGAAAATAGTCCAAGAACATAGATAACGATAGGAAATGAGTTCAACGGGCGGAGCTTGAGAGTTCAATCAAAGGCGGGTTAAACTTCTTCGACAAAGTCATCTTCTAAGGTTAGAAAACGAGGGGGGAGAGGAAATCTCGGTGGATGGGGTGATCGTGTGCAAGTGTGGCGATATATATAGTTAATGCGAGAAATTTAGTTGTATGAAAACGCGTGAGAGATGATGCATGAATTCACACACGATCCACAAGCGTCATGAAAAATATATTTATGTAATATATTTATACTGATTTAAGAAAACTTGATTCATGGTCACGCACTATGGTTATGGTTCAAGCGATTAGGAGGATTGCGTGCGGATTTGTAACGCCAATCCTATGCAAGACAAGTAGCGGTTGCAGACGGATTTGTAGCGCCAACCTATGCAATACAAGTAGCGATTGCGTGCGGTTTGTAGCGCCAACCAAACGGGTCCGATTAACTCCGGAATCGTGTGGATAAGACAAGCGATTCCTTCGTTCTTCCTTGTAACTCCCGAGTAAGATGGTCAAGACCTGTCACCTTATCGCTCCGTAGGCAAAGACAAAATCCACAGTGGAGCTAGCAAGGCTCGGATCTGTCATAATCATGATTATACCTCAAGTACTACGACCCGCTTCCCTTGGACAAACTCCGTCCCTCGATTTGCGGGATTAGGGACGATGGGGCGAGGAAGAGTGGAATAGCGGCCCGAGCCTTGTTCCATCCCGACGTATCCATCCGATTGTGAGCTCGACACACCAAGTTGACTCAGCAGAAATTAAATACACGTTGGGTAGTCAACCAGCGCAATCAGTATATTGATTAGAAGCGATTCATGAAAAGTTTTCGAAAATTTGCATAAGGTAATTATGGCGTTGGTGGAGTTATTTGGATGAAGATGATTATCGGGAGGATAAGCAATCTTCGATATCTTGAAAGATTAGGTGGAACATAAGTCCCGTTATAGATTCAAATCGCAAGACGGGAAGTCGCCGCGATCGGGTATTAATCGGTCAAGGCGGTCCGATAAGTCAAGGGTTTTTGAGAAATTAAAATATTTTAATTAAGAATTGAAGTCGGAGGGTCCAGGGCTGTTTTAGTAAAAGAAAAATAATTTGAGTTAGGTCCTTGATAAAAAGAAAATTTTCAAACGTTTTGTAAAAACCAATACTTTTTGGGTTAAAAATTGAATAAATAAATATTCCGACCTTGAAAAATTATGAGGTCAGTTCCTAAACTCTATTGTTCAGAGATTCAGGTTTTTGAAGTTTTGAGGTCGAGTTTTTTTATAAGATTCTCATATTGGCCCCAAATTTGTTAAAATTGCAATTTCGGGCTCTAAGTTTAAAATAATTGGAACTCACAAACCGGAAGGGATTTTAATGTGATTCCAGTTGTAAAATGTCACTAAGGTCAGTGGGATATTGGGACAAAAGCAGTTTTTAAAAGAAGCAAGTATAGGTCCCTTAACTTTTGAAAATCTCATTTTTGTCCCATTTTGAAATAATTGCTTTTAAGGCTTTTAGGGGTCCAATGGTTATGAAATTTGAACCTTGGGTCCAAGATATAATTATGTTATAGTTAAATTAGTATTTCCAGGTGCATGGAATGCATAAGTCCTGGAAATTGTATTTTGGTCCTCAAGTTTAATCTTTTACAATTTGGTCCCTCAATTTTTATAAAATTACTTTCCAAGCTCTAAACACTTGGATTTTTGGAATACACTTAAAATATGTTATTTCCAGTCCCTTAAGAGTTAAAATTTCAAATTTGAAAATTAGGGTCTGGTACAGTTTCGAAATTTGCAAAATAGCACTTAAACTTCTCAAATTTTACAATCTAGTCCTTGGGCTTTTAAGGGTTGATTTTATTTATCTAAAAACTCTTAAAACTTTAATAAAATGTCAAAACATAATTTTTGAACCTGAGTTCAGTCCCAAAAATTGAAAATTACAGAGGGGTCCCTTAAGTTTTATTTTCTTGCAATTAAGTCCACCAACTTTCCATTTTTGCATTTTAAGTCCAAAAATTGAAATTTAATCAATTATGCTCGACTTGTCCAGGTTATAAATCATTCAAAACATAGATTTCAAGAGTCATATACATACATATCCTTCTCATACAAAATTTCATCAAGTATAACAATAAAATGTGGCACGTATGCCCTATTTTTCGATAAATCACATTTTTGAGCAACACTTGAGAACTTTTCCAACTTGATACAAGAAAATAGCATGAAATACATAATATATATCTCAAGTGCTCAATAACAAAATACTACATGCATATTTTCAATTTAAAACACCTAGAAGTTGAAAGGATTTTTTCCACCCACCTTAAAGATCGGTTTGTTGGTGAAAATGGGATAAATCTCTCTCGATGAAGGAGTGACTTAGGTCAGCCCCTAAGTCAAGGAATATCAAAAAAATATAGGAGTTATAAGAATGTGGTTAAAAATTTAGGGAAAAGAAGAAGATGGTGAGAAAATTGGAAATACTACACTTACCTTGTGTAGTGAGTAAAATGTGACTAGTAATGCAAAGTATCCAAGTATAAGGTTTTGGTCACCCTTAATGTCAACCTCCAAGGTCAGCCCTAAAACTCCAAAAATTAAAATGGAGTGTCAAAATTTGGAAAATAGAAGAGAAGAAGAAAGTGTACTAAAAATTCCATTTCTTACCTTATAGTCCAACTTCTTCACAATTTTTCTTCAAGATGGCTAGTCTCTTAACTTCTTCAAAGGTCTTCTAGGTATACCTCAAACTCAAAAATCAAACTTAAATTAGAAGGTGAAAGAGGTGAGCTAGAAGGTATAAGAATAGATTGAAGAAGAAAATTTCTTACCTCGTGTAGTGTATATGGTTCGAATTTTTGAAGAAAATGGGAGATGAATTCTTGAAGTTTTGGTTAAGTGTTAGTGAAGAAGATGAAGAATAGGTAGAGAGATGTAGGAGGATTTTTAGAGAGAGGTAAGAGGAATTACAAGACTTAGAAGAAATTTGGTGTTGGTGAAATGAAATGGGAAGAATAAAAATTTTGTTTTGTTTTGATTAAATGATAAGTTAGAGTAATAATTGAGGGAATTAGGGAAGAAAGTAATATTTAGGCAACTTTATTAGGGACAATTAGCCAAAATGCTAATCTTAGGGGGGAATTTTTAAATTGGTCTTGTTTGACCAATTGGATGATTGAAATGGTGGGATTAATTTAAGATGTAGGTTTGAGTTAATGGTGTAAAAATACACAAGATGAATACACAAGGTGTACATATACAAGAGTTGGGAGATATTTCTACACCAAAAAATACACCAATGCCGTCCCCCTAAGGGTATTTTGGTAATTCCACATATTTTTTTGTCCCAAAATTGATGATAATAGATGAATAAATATCAATCTCCAAAATAATTAGTGATTTCCTTGATCACTTATAAGTCTCATGATCCCTTAATCTAAATCGAATTCTTAATTCTATAAATTATAAATCCCTAAAATAAATAGTCTCTTAAAATTCTAAGGTGACTAATAAATACACCAATAATAATAATGATGATCATCCAAGTGATCATAAATGCGAATTAAAATTAATAAATGATTATGATCACAATTAGAATTTAAAAGAATTAAATGCAAAATATATTTATCATTAATATCTACCAGTCAAAGTGACGCGGTAAAATAGTCAAAATAATACAAAGACGATACGAAACAAGTACATGATCGAATAAAAATCGGGGCTTCACACAAGAACTTAAAAAATTTGAGATGCATCAACTAACAGCTTTCCGGTGCCAATAATTCGTGGAATGGGTCCGATTAATTCATTTTCACTTAAATCCCTGGAAGAAAAAATAAACACATAAATTTCCAGCGTGTGAGGACAACTCCTTGTAAATTAAGTAGCACGAGATGCTGATGTTATTACTTACATTTATTTCTGAGATGTTGTTTTCGCTCGATTAACAAGAACATGCATTACTTACAGCATTATATATTGGTCGTCCTTTCTGAGATGTTATTTTCGCTCGATTGATAACCTGTCTCATTTGGGCCGTAGTAGGGATGGCAATGGGTAGGATTCGGGTAGGATTCTATATCCTCCATCCCCATACCCATTTATTATACCCATACCCATACCCATACCCATACCCATCGGGTATTCAGTTTTCATACCCATCCCCATACCCATCGGAGGATTGGGTATTTATACCCTACCCATACCCTGTTATCACTTACAATTGTATTTTTTCAAATTTAAGTTATTTCTTTTTTTAAAGAGAAATTTGAGTTATTTAAATAAAAATATAGATATTTACTAAATTCTTAAGGAAACAATAAGGAAAAAAAAATACAGATAAGAATTAGCAAACTACATATTATAAAAATATAGCAAAATATTAAAAAAGATTAAACAAAAGTGTTAGTGGGTTAGTAGATTTTGGTTGAGACTTGGGGAAAAATCATTTTCTTTAAATATAAATAAATAGAGTTGTATAAATAAAAAAATATATGTAAAATATTATAAATAAATATATATGTAGATATATTATATATATAATATTATTATTTAATCGGGTATCGGGTAGGATATGGGTAGGATGTACCTAGACCCACCTCCATACCCATACCCAAAAATACCCATACCCACGTACCCATTTATTTAATCGGGTACAAAACTACCCTCTATACCCTCCCCCGTTAGGGTCGGGTATCGGATCCTCCATCGGGTTCGGAGGAAATTGCCATCCCTAGGCCGTAGGATGAATTGAGACCGAGTAATCCCTTTTTTATGAAATGGGTCTGGATTCCGTGTTAATAATGACACTTAGTACTAGTCATAAAAGAATTTCCTGCTACAAAGAGCTTAGTCATATATAAATCCAGATTTATATTATATTCAAATATTTGCAAGTAGAGTAGGGAAAAAAGATGCACACAAGTACTTAAAATAGTCAAATGTCATACAAACAACATAACATTCAGTGTGTTACATTCATTAACCAACAAGGAAAGTTATGTATTATCACATTAACAAATAGTAAATGGTGCAAAGAGCAAGCAGTAAGTAATAAAAACAAATAACTTGTTAAAAGAATCTCCAAGCATGTTTTTGGCACTGTCATATTTCCTTTCAAATTAAAGAAGAAAGAATGTTTAATTCAATGACTGCACAAAAAGGAAAGGCATAGTAACATCAACTATATGCTATCAAGCTTGCTGGCATGGGATTTTAATGGCTCTCTTGTTGTAAAAGTCTCTTTAATGGATACTCTCTCTCATTCTTTTGGAAGCATTTGAATTATCAATTTGATAACTCAACTTAGTCAGGTGTATGACCCACTGCGTAGAATTATTGTCATTCGTTGTTGGCCTCGAAATGCTGCTCCAGATCATGCTTAGATTTTCTAGTTCAAGCCATTATAAATTGGAAAAATGGGAAGTAAAAAGATCACAAGTAGTTGAATTTTTTAAATGATCAAAATCAGTTGATAGTTTCCAATTTTCACCCAAAATCATCCTTCAATTGATATCCCAAAAACTAGAGAAATATGCCCAACAATTTTGCTAGTTTCTAATTCAGAATTCACCCAAAACAAAGAAGAACAAAGCTCACCTCGCAAAATGAGCAAAACAAATCTGCAAATTCACATAAATTAAGAAGTAATTACAATATTTTCTTTGTTCTTAAGATAAAATACAAAATTAATACTAACACTTATTAAAATTTGTTAAAACTGTTGGTTTTTAATTTTTTAAAATAAACAATAAATTGTGTGAAATGTTGTAATATACCCGAATATATGTTGTGGTAGACGTCCGAATACAACAGCTGCAAACATATGTTGTCTTTGACAAATAAATTGAATTAACACACAACAGTTTTACGGGAAACTGTTGTTTATACTTTAACAGACAACAATTTAGTAAATAACTGTTGTCCTTTTAGTGTTGTCTTTAAGTTTCTTGTAGTGTAGAAACTGTATAATTAAATAGAACAAATGTACACATTTTACATTCATTCAATTCTGTCACTATAATTTATGTACTTCTTATATTTCTTCATCCAAGATATAATTCAAGATTCATTACTATTTCATTGATGATGATCAGATTCAATAATTCAACAACAATGTTGAGCGTCAATGGCCTTTACATGGACATTGTCAGCAAACCTAGAGCAAATACCAACCCCCCTACCGAGCACAAATAGGAAGGAGAGGTCGAAGCCAGGGAATTTGCAGGGGAAGAGTTTGGCGGTGTCGGGAGCAATAGAGAGGGCCTCGCTTCCAGGTGGAAGAAACGTCCGTGGTGTGATCGAGGAAGGGGGAGGATAGTGGGAGGGAGAAAAAGATGGCGCACAATGGAAAAGAAGAATTAGGGTTTAAAATTAAAAGAACTCTACATCGATTTTTATACTACCGATGTAAAGAATAATATATACATCTTTGTATAAACAAATTATGTTTTACATAGGTTTTACATCGGGTACTTTTACGAACTCGATGTACTTACATCGGTTTGTTTATAACCGATGTTAAAGTCTTTTAAAAATTCACAATTATGCCATCGACCTTTTTCTTACATCTGTTATTTAATAACCAATGTAAAATCATGTCGTAAAATCTATATTTTGTATTAGTGTGGTTAGAATAGTTGTGTCATATCACTACGGTAGATAAGTAAAATATCATCTTCCAAAAACAAAAAGGAAAAAGAAAAGTTATTATCTCATGCCTCTATAAGCAAGTTGCTATAAGGAGAAAAGACTTTTCGTTTTCTCCTACTCGATTCTTCTGAAAGTTCAATTTCTATGTAAGGAAAGTTTTCTTTTGCTAGTTGAAATAATTATGGAACTTATAGAATATTTGCCGAGGAGATAATTAAGAAAGAGCACTTCTTTTAACTTTGTTATTACTTAAAAATAGCAAAGTGGACAACACAATTACGTACCCAATCAGACCCCAAGAAATACTAGCAAATAAAACAAAAATAGAAAATTAAGTACACACTAGAAAAATGATTGCATGGGATCTGTTAATGTTTGAATTTCATCAAACATTATATTTCGATTTTTATTCTTCCAGATTTCAGGTTTAATTCTTGTCAGTTAATATTGTCAGTTTCTTTTTACAGGAGTTATGTTAGAAGTTTTAATTCAGTTTTCTGACTTTACTAACTCCTTAGAAGTTTATGGTAGTGGGTGGTTTCTTTCCTTAAATCTTGCAGGTAGTTTCTCTTCTATTTTCTTGCAGGAAGTTATTCAAGTGATGGCTATTTAAGGATCAGAAACCATCAAATTTCGGATACAGATTTTTATGAGAGTTGTGAGTTCATCTTCCAAAGCATTTTCATATCGTAAAGTGCGAAGCTCGAGTGATACCAGAAATGTTGGCAACATTGTTGGCATCATTTTTAGAACTCGAGTTTTGAGTGTTTTTGTGAGATAGATTCAGTGTATATTGAGTGTTTGGAGTGCACTAAATAGATTCTCACATTTTGTAAAGGAGTGTTGTTACTTTTGGAGACACAAGGGGAGTTGTTCTTCTAGTTTCCTTATTTACTTTGTAATTTTGTAAGTTGTAAACAACATTACCTTTTGTATAATTTTTGTTCTAATGAACACAAAGTAAGTATTTTATACTTGTACAAAATTTTAATCTCTTGTGTTTTATATCTCATTCTGTCTTTATTTCATGATTATGAAATTGTGTTTTAATTAAAAGTCTTTCGCTGTGTTTTTACAAAGCGTTGGCATCACTTTTGACTGCACACTGCACTTTAGAAGAATTGGACCCTTCAATTCTTTCAGGATCCTCAAATTCAAAAATCATAAGTGAAACTTCGTTAGAAGATGATACAAGAGAACATGACAAAAAAAAGAAGCTCATAAAAACAGAACAAAACAGGGATCTCACTCGACCACTTGCTTATTGACGCATACATGTTATTGAATAAACAAACTTCTTAATTAATATATTGAAGGCAACAACTCCAAAAGAATCAGGATTTTTATACATAAATCCGAAATAGCAAAACTTCCTTAATATTGTGTTGGAGGAGGAGGGGACATGTAGTAGTAAGGTGGTGGTGGGGATGGTGATGGAGGTGGTGGAGATGTGTAGTAATATGGTGGAGGAGAAGAGGGCGATGGTGGGGGTGGTGAGTTGTAATAGTATGGTGGAGGAGGAGACGGGGATGGTGGAGGAGGTGAGTTGTAATAATATGGTGCCGGTGGTGAAGGTGATGGTGGAGGTGGTGACTTATAAGTGTATGGTGCTTTTTCTAAGTGTTTTGGAGGTGGTGGTGACTTGTAGTAATATGTTGGTGGTGGAGGTGAGTTGTAGTAGTACTTCTTTGGGGGTGGTGGTGGAGACTTGTAATAGTATTTCGGATGTTCTGCTTGCTTCGGAGGTGGTGATGACTTGTAATAATATGCTGGTGGTGGAGGTGAGTTGTAGTAGTACTTCTTTGGTGGTGGTGGCGGAGACTTGTAATAATATTTTGGATGTTCTACTTGTTTCGGGGGTGGTGGTAACTTGTAGTAATATGTCGGTGGTGGAGGTGAGTTGTAGTAGTACTTCTTTGTTGGTGGTGGCGGAGACTTGTAATAATATTTTGGATGCTCTGCACGCTTTGGAGGTGGTGGTGATTTATAGTAATATGCTGGAGGTGGAGGTGAACTATAATAGTACTTTTTTTGTGGCGGGGGAGGAGATTTGTAGTAATACGGATGTTTTACATGTTTGGATGGGAGAGGTAATTTGGGCAAATAAGGGAAGTGTTTGTAGTGAGATTTTGGATGGAGTTTTGGCAATGGTAAAGCATAAACATGCGGCTTATGGGCTGCCACTTGAGAGGCTATGATGCAAAATGCCAAAGCACACATGAATAAGGGCAATTGCCCTGGTTTTACTAAGGCTCCCATTTTTAGTAGCTCCACCTTTTCTTGATTGGAAAACAAGTTTAGTTGTGAAGATTGAATATATGGCTAAGCCCTTATATAGTGATAATCTACACAAGCTCCGCATTTAATTGGTAGTATTTAAATGAAGCTAATAGCTGGCTTAAGGCTTGATACTTGAGGAGTTGACATGATGAATTGATGATGGGAGTCTACTTCCATTAAGAGACATTTCTTTGCTCCATACATCGATGTGATTGCAACTAATTTGCACAATTATACGTAATTAATTAGTACAAAATCTTTCCAAATTCATGGAATAAAAACACTTGCCAATCGACACAAAAATAAGATTTCGTACTGAAAAATTTCGAGTGAGATCTTCTATTTCAAAACGGTGGATGTTTCATATTCTTTTTCACTGTACAAATTAACAATTTTTTTTTTAATATTCCATGACAATTATCGGTGCAATGGAATAGAAGTTGAAACATCCTATCCGAAATTTTTAGCTAATCGTCGTGATGTTTTCAAAATCGTAAATTGGTGAATCACGTAGACATTCGAGCTAAAAATCAACGTAATATTGTAATTACGATCTCTTAAAACTAATTTTCAGTCGTCACTTCTTAAACCACATGAATTGCAACAACACATGAAGGTAAAATTAGTAAAACCAAGAACTGAACGAGGACATCTTTTTAAGACATTGACATTCAAAGTAAATACAATATAATAATCATGTGGGCATTAATTATCCTCTTTCTGAATACTGCACAGGCACTACCTGGGTGACTACCTGAGCACTCAGGTATTAATTGGGTAATATATTCTTTCTTTTGATTTATTTTCTGGATTAATAGTTGACATATTGTTTATAAAATTATATAAACATGTACATTCATTTGTTTTAAACTTTAGGCAAACCAAAAGTTCTTTTAAATTCAATTCAGATAAAAAAGGCAAACCCAGCTTGAATTAGATTCGAATTCAATACATCCATCAATTCGCTAGAAATCATTATTTCAAGCGGCAGGAAAAAACATGGGCTTAAAGCTATGCAAAAGAAAGGCTTTTTCTATCGTTTTACCAAGTAGAAGAAAAAAGCAAATTTCATTTCCATGAAAGGAAGGGCAAAGAAGGATTTTCTTACTATTTGGGTAGGGGTGTGGGCATAAAGGCACGTTTGAACGACTAAGGTTTATTTATGGGTGGAGTCCGTCCCATCTCAAGAAGACGAGGGAAGGGTATCGAGACTTAGCGTAAAATGAAAGCGCGGGATACAAAAAGAGGGCTCTCATAATAACACATTTCTAGGTTTCTCTATCTTAATATTCATGTTCAACAAAGCTATTAAAAATGATAGATGAGTACTTAATGTAACACTTAGAAAAAATATCAACAAAGCTATTAAAAATGATACCGTAGACTATAGGTAATACGGGCAAATGCATCACCACAAAAAGTTATCTTTGTCTATATAGTAACATTATATGGCTATTATGTAACACTTTTGGGTGTTACCTTATATCACTTATATATTGTAGGTGTAGGCACGGGCCAGGGCCTAGCGTATAAGGCGGGGCCAGGCGGCGTTAGGTAGTTCTAGGTGGGGACTAATCGAAAGAAATACGTAAGCGGACAAGGGGTGCCTAGGGCCTAGGCAAGGACTAATGGGGGTAGGTGGGATTTATAGGACAGTAAATAAAACGCAGTGTCAAGTATAAATGCAAGTGTATTTTTTAATAAGAATTTATACTTGGATTATTGTATCTAATTTTCTGATAATTAGTAACTAAAGAAAATTATGCTTTTATTAATTATGAGTATATATAAATATAAGATATTACTAAACACTTGAGTGAAAAAAATTTGTAACAAAAGTTATTCCATTAGTTCTATATAATTTATTTTACAATGATGGATATACAATTTATCTTAAACAATTCTTTAGATTGTGTTTTACTTATTTTCTCATGATATATTCTTTTGATTAAATAACTTTTATAATTATGATAATATAAACTTAAAAATTAACATAAAATATATAAAAAAAACATGTATATATATAGTTGAAATTAATGAGCCGAGGCTTTAAACTATTTTTTAGTTTGGAGTTTTAAGAAAGTAAGTAAGGAGAACAAGAGAATACTTTATTTATTTTCAATGTATTTCTTGTCTTTTTTTTATAAGTCTCATCTATAGGTTGAGAGTCATTCTTTTTATTAAGAAGAATGACTCTGTAAGTCTAAAAAAATATTTTAAAATCTAAAAGGAGATAAAATCACTTTTACCTCTTAAGTGTTAACTTCAAGATTTTTTTTTTTTAGTGTATATTGTAATTTCAGTTTTCTCTATTCTTAATTATATAGTTATATGGAGGCATATTTTTGAAATATTATAAATTTAAAATTAACAATATTAGAATTCATATAAGCATAATGAAAAATAATATAAAACAGAAAGAAATTTTAAAAGAAATTAGAGTTTAAAAAGTATATATGTTGTAATTATTTTAAGGAACTTAAAAATAAAATATAATAATTTTTATTTAATGTGCATTGTTACAACAACACTAATTGGGTTCACTTTAAAATTACACCTTTACAAAATCATTGAATTTCATGTACCAAAAAATGATATATATTTTCAATTGATGTGATTTCAATACTAAAACTTTAATCATTCTTTGATATTCTTATTTTAAAACACGACTCTGAAATGAAATTTCAGATTATTTTCATATACTAGGTTAGAGTCTTTTATATTTACATACAAAACTCAAAAGAGATAACTCTGATAACTTCAAGTTCATGTGTTATGATAAAACTTTTGCTTCTTTTTGATTAGAATGAGACAAAAAAAGGAAATTATATGCTTGGCAATTATTTTAAAATGGACTTTTAGAAAAGTGACTTGTTCCAGAAAACAATTTTGGAGAAGTGGAAATCTGTGACTTTTGGATTTCTTTTCTACCACTTCTACAAAATGGGTTTTAAAAATGTACTTTTGCCAAACACTTTACATTGCATATAAGCATTTTTTGAAAAGTCCATATTAAAAAGTCCATTTCATAAATACACTTTCATTTCAAAAGTGCTCCCAAATATGAACTATATATTGTAACTTCTATTTGCAGTTATATTTCTTTATTGGGAAAAGCGAGAGAGGAATAGGAGGAACATGAGTAAGGGAAGCAAGTAAATGTATAAGACTAACTTTTATATATTCTTTGAATTTAAGCGGTAATTACTAAGTGCGTGTTTGGAGTTTTTTTTGGAACAGAAGTCCGTCTATGAAATGGAGTTCAATATGGACTTTTTAAAAAAAGTGTGTTTGAGTTTTGTTTGGTGTTTGGTGGAAAAGCATTTTTATTGTCCATCCAACAGAAGTGTGGTAATAAAATTCAAAAGTCATAAATTAGCAATTCTCTAAAATGACTCATGAAAAAATGACTTATTTTATAAGTCCATTTAAAAATAATCACCAAATACATTTTTTCCTATATGGAATTCTATACTTAAAAGTCCATTTGAAATGGGTTCCCAAACATACACTAAAAGTATCACAATGTTGTGCTTAATTTTGGTTAAAATAAAACAATTTAGTTTATCTTATGTGTTCGATTAACTTGACATTTTTATCAATTTTTAGAAAATGAAATTACTCGATTTGACCATCTACAAGTCCAACATAAAGAAAACTGACAAAATCAGATATGAAAAAACTTTTCCAACCACCAAAATCAAACAAAAAAATGATTAATGTAATCATATCTATAAAATTATTTAGTTATATTACTATTCAATTTACAAATATCTTGAAGATAGTTCTTCTAAAAGGAATTTAATCATTCAAAATTATCTATGTAATAAATTATTTTAAAGTAGCTCGAAATTTCTGTTTTAATTAACTATTTGTTTGATTTTTATTATCTATTTATAATACACCTTTAGTATACATTAATCTTTCAATAAAATTAGTAAATAATTTTGTAAAATTATATGAATCACGTGCAACGCACGTGCATATTACTAGTCACCGTAAAAAATGCCCAGAAAATAAAGCTTGAAAAGATCCAATTTTCGGCCACATGAATACCACTCAAAAACACTAGTGCGTAACCTCCCCAACCCAAACAACCACAACCCCACCAATCTTCGGCCACGATTTGGCCGGAAAAATAGAAAACAAAAATAGCAAGCAAGCTTGAGGTCGCGGGCGCCATAGTTTCATCGTCGGACACACCACCAATCTTGTTGGTTCTACATGGATAGACATTTATTTATAGTCGAATCTAATAGAGGTGGAAAATGGGTTGTGTTGTCCAGCCCATCAGTCGGCTATTTTGGCTGCCCTGGGATCTAATATTTTATCTAATTTAAATCACAAAAACTTATGTAATACCGTCTCACAGATCTAAATGCGTGAGACGGATCCTCACATGGTCCACATCCTCCCTATTTTTCCCCTCTTCTCTCACTGGTCCCCCATCCCCCCTCCTCATCCTTTTCTCTCTCCCTCTCTCTCTCCCCTCTCTCTCTCACGTGTTCTTTAATTGTTCACTAATTTATCTCTCATCTTATTGGTCCCTCATTCCCCTCTCTTCACTTGTCCTTTCTCTCTCTCCTCATGTCCCTCTCTCTATACACACATTTTACTTATAGAAATCTCACAAAATCCAAATTCTTCATAAAATAAATACCTATAGAAATGATACTTTAAAAACGTATACTTTTCATGGTATAATTGATACTTTTTTAAAAAAAAAGATATTTTTTTAATAACAAAGTAACATTTATTTTAATAATAAGTGATACTTTTTAATACGAAATGATACTTTTTAAAAACGAAATGATACTTTTTCAATAAAATGTGATACTTTTTAAAACGAAATGATACTGTTTTAATATGAAATGATACTTTCAATAAAATGTGATACTTTATTAATACGAAATGATACTTTTTTAATAACATGTGATACTTTTTTTTTAATAAAAAAAATTTTATTTTAGTAAAAAGTGACACTTTTTTAAAAAGAAGTGATACTTTTTCTATAAAAATTGGTTATTTGTTTTAATAAAAAATAATATTTTTTAATAAAAAGTGAGACTTTTTTAATGAATACTAATACTTTTTTAATAAACAGTGATACTTTTTTTTATAAGAAGTGATATTATTTTTAATAAAAAAATGATATTCTTTTTATAAGAACTCATACTTTATTTTAATAAAGTGATACTTTTCGAGTCTAATGTGATACGTTTTCATAAAAAGTGATACTTTATTTTTTTCATGTTTTTCCTTTGGTTCATTCATGTAGAGAGAAAGAATGATGATAGACGTGGAACGAGAGAGAGAGGGACCACAAGAAGAGTTGGATGAGGAGAGAGAGAGAGAGAGATGAGTGACCATGACATGAGAGGAGTGAGGTGTGAGTAGAGAGAGAGAGAAAGAGGGGGGACCATGGAAGAAGTGAGATGTGGGGAGGGAGAGAGGGACACGTGAGTAGAGAGAGAGAGAGAGAGAGAGAGAGAGAGAGAGAGAGAGAGAGGGGGGGACATGTGAATTTTAGGTAATGAGGCTTGGAATTGAAAATGAGATGTTGAAAATGGAATATTTTCAATGAGATTAAATAAAACAAACTTTATTTACACATCTCAATTTTGTTTTTGAAAATAACAATTTTATTCATCAACAAAACATTCGGTACAATAATCAAACAGGGAACCATGAATAAAATCTGGACAACTAGTCCAACAAGAAGGTTTAGCGTATAAATGAGACGTCCTAGCCAATACATGAGCACTCTCATTTGCTTGCCTATTAGTGAACTGAACTTTGAAGTCCCCCTCGGTTCAAAGAAAATCTTTACAATTCTTGATAATGGAACCAAATTCAGAAATATCAACTTTATCTGTAAGGATAGCATCATAAACATTCTTAGCATCAATCTCAAAAATCACCTTAGAAAAGCCTAACAACTTGCACCATTTCATTCCTTCAAGAAGGCCAATAGCCTCTACTTCCTTCACTTCAAGACCTCCAATTATAAAAGTTGAACGACATGCCATAAACATACCTTCATCATTCCTTAAAATCCATCCAAAACCAGTGCTATTTTCTTCATGAAAAAAAGCTGCATCACTATTGCACTTAACAAACAATATTAGAGGTTTATGCCATTTATTACATATAATCTGATCATCATCTTCTACTTTCTCGAAGCCTTGAAAATTTTGTGCTCTAATCCAATCAAAAAGAAAATCAAAAGCCAAGAAGACAGTGGTGCTAGGATTTTGTTGGACTCCTTCCCACACTTTGTTATTTCTTTGTTTCCGTATTGCCCATAAAATGACACAACACTTTCCAATGGCAATGTTTGACAAATTATCAACCAGGGTGAAAAATAGTTCTTCAAACTATTCAACCTGTTGGGAATGCTTCTGAATTTCTGACGCTAACTTTGCTTCGTTCCAGCAAGATATTGCATATGGGCAGGAAATAACTGTATGCCAGCAATTCTCAATTCCCCTATCACAGCTAGGACATGTCAATGGAACTATAATGCCCTTGCTTTGGAGATTATCCTCTGTTAGGCATGCAACCTCTTGTAATCCTCCAACAAAAGTGTTTTAACTTTTGGAGGAATTTTGAGACTCCAAATCTTTTGCCATTTTCTACGGATATACCTATACTCCCTTTGAAAGATTCCTCTTCCCACATGATATCCGGATTTAAAAGAATATTTTCCATCCTTTGTAATTTGCCATATTGGAACATCTTCCGAATTAGAGTACTGCAGCGGAATTTTGGAAATCTGTGCAATATCTAATTTGGTTAAAGATGGATTTCATAAGTTCCATATCTCATTCACGCGAACCAGGAATGAAAAGATCAGACACTTTTAAATATTGCATACCTGGTATCAACGAGCTTTCAACCTTCATATTACTAGAGTTTTTTAGGCAAGAATCAAACCAGACCGAAACTTTACTACCATCTCTAATTTTCCATCGAATGCCTTTCTCTAGCAATACTTTCGAGCTTCAAATACTTCTCCATGTAAAGCTTGGATTATTACCAAGTTTGGCTTTAAGAAAATCCCCCATAGGAAAGTATTTAGCTTGGAAAGTTCTTGTGGGCAGAGCATTGGGGTCGGACATAAAACGTCAACCTTGTTAATGTTGGAAAATTGTGAAGGAAATTGCACAATTGGGGTGCGATTTTCTTGGGACCTCGATTGTCTAATGACAAAAGTAAAAGTCGATTCTTGTTCTACTCCGTGAGAACATTAAAATCGAATATTTATTTGTCCAAAATGGTGTTTGGATAAAGGAGAAATTAAAGCTTAAAGATGATGTATTGTAATTAATTTAAAAGAAGAAACCGGTGTGGGTTTGTCTTCTTTTAAAGTTGGTTTGTCCACATGTGGGAAAACAAAGGCAATTTTGACTAGTATATATAATGTCACATTTTAGTAAGGTGTAAGATTGTATTGCATAGAGGCTCTCTCTACACGCGCGCCATACAGGGGGGTGCAAATCACGGTCCAGTTCAAGCTCCGAACCACTGACTTGTGTGCGAGCGCGACATGCGTACACGAATGTCGGACCGAAATTGAGCCACATAGTCTAGCCTATGTTTTGCAGTTTTAATTTTATTTCGAATTTAAAATCTGTAATAATAATGAGATATTTTATTTTCGAATTTAAAATCTGTAATAATAACAGATATTTTAATTCCACAGATTTAATTTTGAATTTTGTAACAGCAATATTCATCATGGCTGCAGCAAATGCTGTAAACCTATAACAGCAGGTGGAAATTACTGAGCTTTAATTTCCAGGTCCTCTACCAGCTCTATAAATAGCTGACATTCCAGCAGTCCAAAACACACTCTTCACTTGCATTCTATATTGTTCTCTCTGCATATTGTTCTGAAAAATCCCTTTGGCCTCCTGCATATTTTGGTGATATTTTCCAGGCGTTTCTTCAGTTCGCCGGATAGAAAAGTAGTCCGGTTATCCCGTCTTATCCTGGGAAACAGACGTCCAGAATAGGGGACGAATCTGTTTTAAGGATAGTGTGTCAAACACACGATTCGGGCCATTTGTTTTCAATTCTCGATTTTATAAATTGTACTGCGAAATTATTTTTGTAACAAACTTAAATTGTAACAGTTTATTATACTAATTTTTTTTTCTGGGGTCTGTTCAAGTTTTCAACTAATATATAGCATGTTGTAATTCGTATTACTTACTCTTCAGTTGCAGCAGTTTAAAATTGGTTTAATTGAATGCATCTTGCAGACGTGTAACAAATTTTGAAATTCAATCCTGATTGGTAGATGCTTTTAATCAAGTTTGAATTACTAAGTGATATCAAATGCTTTGGTTTTAGCATTTCATTCCATACATTTGACTACTGGATTGTCTTTTTTGCCTTGGATGCTTGATTTTTATAAATTGGGATTATCGTTTCAATAATAATTCTGATATCTTTTACTCTGCAACGTCATAAGTTTAATAACCTCTGTTTGCAGTATATTCATTAGTTGATATTTTCAGATTCATTCATAGAATCATCTTCATTTCTGTTGACTAATATATTGTTGATAGTGGACTTTTTTAAGGATTGTTTAATTTGACTAAATTGGTTCAAATTTTGTTTTGGACTAATAAATTATACCCGTGCTATATTTGGAGTGGAAGGAAATTACATTGGACCTTATTATAAAAAGTTGAACAATTTATTTTGTTCTTGTCGGATTTGTTCGATTAATTAAAGTACTAAACTTTGATTTGTTTTTCTGAAATGGCTTCTGATGATTTGAACTTGGGAGTTCCGATTGGCGCAAATGAGACAAATGCTATGCCTAATCCGATTGTGCCTAATCCAGTTGTGCCCAATCCCGTGGTTAACCCGGTTGTGCCTCGGATGGTGGCTAACCCCTTTGTTAATGTCCGGTGAATCATCTTTGAAACCGGAGAAATTCAATGGCTTGGATTTCAAACGTTGGCAAAGAAATCTTTGTTTTACTTGCGACATTGAACCTAGCAAGGTTCTTGATCAAGATCCTCCGAAGTTGAGTGAGGAGGAAACAAATGTTCAAGCGCTCACGCGGTT
The DNA here is from genome assembly GCA_016081115.2 of Rehmannia glutinosa. Classification (NCBI taxonomy): domain Eukaryota; kingdom Viridiplantae; phylum Streptophyta; class Magnoliopsida; order Lamiales; family Orobanchaceae; genus Rehmannia; species Rehmannia glutinosa. The sequence continues at coordinate 69,813 of JABTTQ020003130.1, forward strand.
GATGCTTGGAATCATGCGATTTCCTTTGTAGGAATTATGTAATGAATGGTTTAGCGGATCCGTTGTATAATGTTTATAGCTCTAAACGAATCTGCTAAAGAACTGTGGGAGTCATTAGACCACAAGTATAAGTCTGAGGATGCAGGGGCTAAAAAATTTATAGATGGCCGTTTCCTAGACTTTAAAATGATTGATTTCAAATCTGTAATAAGTCAAGTGCAAGAACTTCAAATGATTATACATGATATTCTTCTTTGAAGGGATGGTTTTGAATGAAACATTCCAAGTGGGCAATAATAATTGAAAAATTGCGCTTGCAGGAAAGATTTCAAGAACTATCTCAAGCACAAACGAAAAGAGATGAACGTTGAAGATCTGATTCTTAGGCTTAGGATTGAAGAAGATAACAAAGGATCTGAAAGGAAAATGTTCAATCCTGTGGCTGCTAAAGCCAATGTTGTGGAGCATGGCGAAAGCTCCAAAGGGAAAAAGAAAACCGGGAAAAGCGGGAAAGGGTTCAATAATTTGGGACCAAAAGGAGGCATTTCAAGAAGAAGTTCGAAGGAAAATGCTTCAATTGTGGCGGCAAGGGTCACAAGGCATCGATTGCAAGAAACCGAAAAAGAATCGGAGGCTAACATGGTTGATCACATTTCTCAAGAAGTGTCGGATATGAACTGGTCAGCTGCGGTGGTCTCGAGGTGAATTTCATTGGTTCAAACCCGAAATAATGGTGGATTGATTCTGGTGCTACTAGGCACGTGTGTTCTGTCGGAGAGAAATGTTTAGTTCCTTTGAGCGGTGAAGAAGCGGCGAGAAGGTCGTACATGGGAAATTCTACTTACTCGAGGTCGAGGAAAAGGCAAAGTGGTTCGAAGATGACGTCGGGGAAGGAAGGCGACTCTAAATAATGTGTTGTTTGTACCGGACATTCGTAAGAATTTGGTGTCCGGTTCGCTTTTAGATAAGCATGGTTTTCGCATTGTTTTGAGTCGGGGTTGTTACTTTGTTAAAAAATGGGATGTTTGTAGGCAAGGGTTATGCTGCGATGGGGTCATTTTTTAAGCTCAATGTAATGGTTGTTAAATCAAAAGCTAATAAAATGAAGAATGCTTTACATTTTTTGCTTGAGTCTTCCAATTTGTGGCATGGTAGACTAGGACATGTTAATTATGATACTTTACGTAGATTAATTAACTTAAATTGTATACCAACATTCCATATTGATTCCAAACACAAGTGTGAAACTTGTGTAGAGGCAAACATCATTTAAAAATATTGAAAGAAATAATGATCCACTTGATTTAATTCACACCGATGTATGTGATTTAAAATCGACACAAACACGTGGTGGTAACAAGTACTTCATTACTTTTATAGATGATAACACAAAGTTTTGTTATGTGTATCTTCTTAAAAGTAAAGATGAAGCTATAGAGAAATTTATTCTCTATAAAAATGAAGTTGAGAATCAACTCAATAAGAAAATTAAGGTGTTAAGAAGTGATCGTGGAGGTGAATATGAATCACCTTTTTCTTTGGTCTGTGCCTAACACGGAATTAGACCACGAAACAACAAAGACCTTATTCACCTCAGCAATGAATGGCATTGCGAGCGGAAAAACCGTACACTTAAAGAAATGATGAATGCCATGTTATTAAGTTACGGCTTGCCTCGAACATGGGGGAAAGTTTGTCTTGACGGCTAATTACCTTTTAAATAAGGTACCCGTAAGAAACTAGACAAAAGCCCTTACGAGCTTTGGCATGGAAGAATGCCATCCTACAAATACTTACGAGTGTGGGGGTGTCTTGCTAAGGTTGCTATACCAACACCTAAAAAGGTGAAAGTAGGTCCCAAAACTGTTGATTGCATATTTATTGGATATGCACATATGATCTTCTTATCGATTTCTTGTGCATGAATCTAAAGTTGAAGATATACACAAGAACACGATAATTGAATCGAGAAATGCCTCGTTCTTTGAAAATGTATTTCCGTGTAGATCGAGAGAAGAAACAAGCTCTTCTAAACGGATACATGATTCAATAGAACAAGAGCGAGAAGAAGAGGTAGAAATTAGACTTTGAAGAACGAGCTAGGATAGAAAAATCTTTTGGCCCGATTTTCTAACCTACATTTGGAAAGTGAACCTCAAAGTTCTGAGAGAAGCTATAACTTCTTCTCGAAGGACCATTATGGAAAGAGGCCATAAAAAGTGAAATTGATTCCATCTTGCAAACCATACACGGGAACTAGTGGATCTTCCCGAGCGATAAACCACTAGGTTATAAATGGATTTTCAAGAAGAAAATGAAAGCGGATGGAACAATTGATAAGTACAAGGCTAGACTTGTAATTAAAGGTTCTGAGACAAAAAGAGGGACTTGACTACTTTGATACGTATTCTCGATTCTGAGAATAACCTCCATTAGATTGGTACTTGCAATTTGCATTGCGAAATCTTGAAGTACATCAAATGGATGTAAAAGCGCTTTTCTAAACGGAGATTTAGAAGAGGAAATTTACATGGAACAACTGAAGGGTTCTCTGACCTGGGCAAGAGAAAAAGGTTTGTAAAGCTGGTCAAGTCATTGTATGGCTTGAAACAGCGCCAAAACAATGGCATGAAAAATTTGATAATGTCATGAAGGAGTGTGGATTTAAAATAAATGAATGTGATAAATGTGTTTATGTTAAAGACACCTTTGAAAAATGGCTATGTCATTTTGTGTCTTTATGTAGACGACATGCTTATCATTGGAAGTAATGATAAAATAATTAAATCCACTAAAGATATGTTGAACTCGAGGTTTGACATGAAAGATATGGGTTTTAGGCGACGTGATCCTCGGAATAAAGATTTCTAGAACTTCAAATGGTGACACTTGATCGGTCACATTATGTGGATAAGATTCTAGAAAAATTTAGTAAGGATGACACGTCGTTAGCTAGAACTCCTATAGACACGAGTCAACATCTATCAAAGAATAGAGGTGAGGCTGTGTCTCAATTGGAATACTCACGAGTCATAGGAAGTCTAAAGCACTTAATGAGTTGTACAAAACCAGACATTGCTTACGCAGTGAATAAATTAAGCAGATACACGAGTAATCCAACACATGAACACGGAAAGGTATAGTGAGAATACTTAGGTATTTAAGATACACTCGTGATTTTGGATCGCACTATACAAGATATCAAATTGTTATTGAAGGATACGGTGATGCTAATTGGATATACGATATTAAAGACTCTAAGTCTACAAGTGGATTTGTATTCACTTTAGGAGGTGCAACAATATCGTGGAAATCTTCTAAGCGGCAGACGGTTATAGCTAGATCCACAATGGAGTCGAATTTATAGCTTTAGACAAGTGTGGAGAAGAAGGCTGAATGGCTCGGAACTTCTTAGAAGATATTCCAAAGTGGCCAAAGCTGTGCCGACAATTTGTATACATTGTGATAGTCAATCGATTGGCGGGGCCTGAGAGCAATATGTATAATGGTAAGTCTAGACACATTCGTCGTAGACACAATACCATTAGACAACTACTCTCAACTGGTGTTATTTCTATTGACTATGTGAAGTCAAAGGACAATATAGCGGATCCGTTAACCAAAGGGTTAAATCGAGAGTTAGTTGTAAAATCATCAAGAGGAATGGGACTTAAGCCTCTGGAAAAATGAGTTGATACAATGGAAACCCAACCTAGTTGATTGGAGATCCCAAGATCTAGGTTCAAAGGGACAACCTAATTGTAAAAAGACTCTAGGATCACTGTGGGGGATTTTCCCTTGTCCATTCCTTAACAGTGAAGCCCGTGAAAAGAAGAGGATAAGCATTTGGCTTTTAATGATTCTTGTGCGTCGGTAAGCCGAGCTGGGTAGTGCGGGCTACTCTTAAAGAAGAATCACCTATGTGAGAGAGAAGTGGGGCCGTCGAAGAGGTGTGTGAGGCTCAATTCTTAGAACCTCTTGCGAGAACAGGGCGTATGTTGGGGCCATGAATGAACATAACAATGAGAATCGAAGTATGTTAGGAAGAATCTGTGTGAGGTATATCATCTTTTACACAAAAGCGAAACAGTTCAAAGACATCACGTCTCTTGATCGGCTAGTAAAGTAAATATATTTTCAAAGGAAGGTTCAAGGGTAACACCTACCTATCCTATGCGGGGTTATTTGTTGGACTTTATCACCAAATCTTTGTATCCTCGAAATTTCCTTCATGTGGGGGATTGTTGGAAAATTGTGAAGGAAATTGCACATTTGGGGTGCGATTTTCTTGGGACCTCGATTGTCTAATGACAAAAGTAAAAGTCGATTCTCGTTCTACTCCGTGAGAACATTAAAATCGAATATTTATTTGTCCAAAATGGTGTTTGGATGAAGGAGAAATTAAAGCTTAAAGATGATGTATTGTAATTAATTTAAAAGAAGAAACCATGTGGGTTTGTCTTCTTTTAAAGTTGGGTTTGTCCCACATGGGAAAACAAAGGCAATTTTGACTAGTATATATAATGTCACCTTTTAGTAAGGTGTAAGATTGTATTGCATAGAGGCTCTCTCTACACGCGCGCCCAGGGGGTGCAAATCACGGTCGATTCAAGCTCGAACCACCGACTTGTGTGCGGCGCGACTGCGTATTACGAATGTCGGACCGAAATCGAGCCACATAGTCTAGCCTATGTTTTGCAGTTTTAATTTTATTTCGAATTTAAAATCTGTAATAATAACAGATATTTTATTTTCGAATTTAAAAGTACCAATAACAGCAATATTAATTCCACAGATTTAATTTTGAATTTTGTAACAAAGAATATTCATCATGGTCGCGACAAATCGTAAACCTCAGAATAATGCGGTGGAAATTATGCGAGCTTTAATTTCCGGTCCTCTCTACCACTCTATAAATAGTGACATTCCAATGATCCAAAACACACTCTTCACTTGCATTCTATATTGTTCTCTCTCGCATATTGTTCGAAAAATCCCTTTGGCCTCCTGCGCATATTTTGGTGATATTTTCAGCGTTTCTTGATTCGCGGATAGAAAGGTAGTCCGGTTATCCGTCTTATCCTGGGGAAACAGATGTCCAGAATAGGTGACGAATCTGTTTTAAGGATAGTGTGTCAAACACACGATTCGGGCCATTTGTTTTCAATTCTCGATTTTATAAATTGTCTGCGAAATTATTTTTGTAATGATTAAAGCATTGAAGGTCCCTAAAACCAAGACAACCCTTATCCTTGCTCATGCACAGCTGATTCCATCCAGTCCAATGGATTGATCGACCTCCATTAATTTTTTTGCCCCACCAAAAGGAATTAAGCATCCGTTTCGATTCATCAGTTAACATACAATGTAGAAGAAAACAGCTCATGCAATACAGTGGAATAGCTTGAGCTACTGTCTTTATTAAAATCTCCTTACCTGCTTTTGACCATGGTTTGTTGTTCCATTCCTCATTTTCATCACGTATGAAAAAGAAACTATAATTGGCAAAGAGAAGATGACTGATAATCGGTTCTCTTCTACAAATCTTCATACCATGGATATCACCTATGTTTTCCCATCTCTCGATCATTGCAGATAATTCTTCAGCGCAAATAATAAAAAGATAAGGCGATAATGGGCCGCCTTGTCTTAAACCTCTTTGAGGAATTACAGGACCAACTTGATCGTCATTAACATGGATCAAGTAGTTAACAATGGTTACACATAACACACATCTCAAATAATAAATAGTGGGAAAAATTCCAATGGGAGATAAAACCCATAAAAGCCCTAAGTTTTAGAAAAAAAAATCACATTAGTTCAGCATGGCTTGTGAGGCCCTGATTTTTCAACATATTCTACGATGATGTATAGTGACAAAATCTTAGCTAAGTGTCACAATATCTATTATAGATGAGATATGATACTCAATTATTTATTTCTTCCAATGACGATTACTCTTTCCCTATTTTGAGCATATCGGTTATATTCTTCCTCAAATATTAATTTTGAGCATATCAGTTATATTCTTCCTCAAATATTAATTTTGAGCATATCGGTTATATTCTTCCTCAAATATTAATTTGTGATTGGCTATAGATGACTTTAAGTATTATTGGACCCCTTAAAATTTTAGGAGTACATTCCAATCCTTATCCAAATATTCCACCTTATTCTATAATACATTTCCAACCAACTTTCAATTTATTATTATTATTATTATTATTATTATTATTATTATTATTATTATTTGTAATACACCTTTGTTATTTCACATCCTTAATTTTAAACTTCCAAATAATTATTTATGAATACCTATACATTTATTTTTCTCAAATTTTATAAAAGAAAAAAAATAAAATTTTACCATCTTATGTCTTATTTTCAAAAATGGGGAAATTAACTCAATTTTTTCTATTATTTTTTTTTTACTATTTTGCATCTCCCAACAAGATTATATTATGGGACAAAAAAAATTGACATTTTTTCTCTTAAAGTCGGTCCCAAGAGGATAAGTGGGGATTTGATTCATTGTTTTTTTAGCCTACAACTTTTAAACTATACCCTACAAACCTCACTACCTTAAATAATTTACAAGACAAAAAAAATATAAAATTTTCATCCTACCCCCCATGTATTTCGGCCATAGGGGACAATTTAGGGGGGGAATCACTTTTTTTCCAACAACTTTACTTATACAATTATTAAGAAAATAAAAACAAAAAAAAAATTAAATAATCCCCCTAAGACTCTTACTTTCGGCCATCATGCTCTAGCTAGGAATCAATTCAAACTTTTTTTCCTTATTATATTACAAACCTCCCAACAAACCCATCCCAAAGCCTACACACCAAAACACAAAAACATTACAACTTCTCCTCTCTCATTTTCGGCCAAGTGAAGAAAAAAAAGGAACAAAAATTCAATCCCATCATATTACTCTTCTAATCCTCTCATTCTTCAACACTTAGACAAATTACAAAAAAAGAAAAAAAAAATTCCCTCTTCTCCTTCTTCAATAGGCCGAAACTACAAGCCAAGGTAAGAAAATTTTTACTTCTTTCAACTCCATTTTTTCTTCTTAAAACCTCAAGTATATACCTTCATATTATAACATAATGAATCCTTCTTGTTGAGGTACTCCTAGAGGAATTTTTCTTGAAGAATTAAGAGACCTAGACTTGACTACAAGCTAGCTTGTAGAAGAAATCAAGACTACACACTTTAAGGTAAGAAAATTATGGTTTAATTTTAGTATTTTTCTTGACAACATGAAGAATTAACTTTTAACTTAAAGATATGAATTTTTGGAGCTTAGGGGCTGACCTACACCATCTCAAGTTGAAGTTAGAAGCTTGAAGGAAAAATTCCATTTTTAGAGACTACTTGAAGACATTAAGGTAAGTGGTAGCCATTTAATCCTATTAATCCCTTTAAATTTGATACTTTAATTTTAACACCAAAATATGATTTGGATACCATATAGGGGCTGACCTTCAAGAGTTTGAGTCAATATACCAAGAAGAAGACTTCATTTTAGATCACAGCCCGAAAAGCTACTACAAAATGGGTGAAAATTAGTTCTACAAAAAAGCATCATTCTTTCTACTAGTGCACAAAAATACATTCTCATGTGATAATATGATATTTTATGAATTTTAGCAAGTATTTATGAGATTTATATTTTAATGAAATTTAGAGAAAATAAAAAGATGAGTATGATTGTCACTCCCCAAACGGGACGCGACGAACGATCCACATCTTAAATAACAACAAAGTCCATACAAATATCAACGAGAACCCAATGAGATGAGTCTAAATAAAATGAAATAGATAACAAGTACAAGTTACAACTTAAGTTCCAACAAAATCCAAATACATCCAACATAATAACTGAATAAGTTTACGGGCCAAAACTAAAACAAAATGTAAAGTACAATATCCAAATCTTAATCGTCAAAGGGTCCTACGCCTTAAATTACACGATCAAAGAGAGAAAAGAGTAGCAGGATAAACGGAGTCCAACATCAATAGAAGTACATGAAATAAGAACGATCATCGGAAAAAGGTGCAAGATTGACAGCGGGACGAGGGTCATCTATCGTGGCGGTTCGAAATCTTCAATATAGTCCCCATCTAAAGGTTAGAAAACAGGTGGGGATGAGACAGAAAATCTCGAGTGGATGGGGTGATCGTGTGCAAGTGTGGCTAATATAGTTAATGTGAGAAAACTTGATTATATGAAAACGCGCGTGAGTATGATGCATGAATTCACACACGATTCATAAGCGTCGTGATAAAATATCTAAATAATATACTTATACGATTTGAGAAAAAACGATTCATGGTCACACAGGCACTATGTGATTCATTCAAGACAGTAGGATTGCGTGCGGAAGTGTAACGCCAATCCCAATGCAAGGCAAATAATGGTTGCGTGTACGGATTTGTAGCGCCAACCAATGCAAAACAAGTAAGCGATTACGCACGGATTTGTAGCGCCAACCAAAGCGGGTCCGATAACTCCGGAATCGTGTGGATCGAAAGCGATTCCTTCCTTGTAACTCCCCAGGCGGGGATGGTCCAAGACCGGCACCTTATCGCTCCATAGGCAAAGACAAAATCCGGTGGAGCTTGCAAGGCTCGGACCTGTCATAATCATGATTATACCTCAAGTACTACGACCCGCTCCCCTTGGACAAACTCCGTCCCTCGATTTGCGGGATTAGGGCGATGGGTAGGAAGAGTGGAATAGCCGAGCTGCCGGTTCCATCCCGGCGTATCCATTCCGATTGTGAGCTCGACACACCAAGTTGACTTCAGCGGGAAAGTAATTACAAGTACATGCGATCAACCAGCAATGATCGAGTATTATTGATTCAGGGAAGCAGTTTTAGGAAAATTTTTGAAAAACGCGAGTGTCAATTATGGCATTGGTGAAGTATTTGGATGAAGATGATTATCGGAAGGATAAGCAACCTTCGATATCTTGAAAGATTAGGTGGAACATAGGTCCCGTTATAGATTCAAAATCGCAAGGCGAGGAAGTCGCTCCGCGATCGGGTATTAATCGGTCAAATTGATCCGATAAGTCAAGGGTTTTTGGGAAAGTAAAATACTTTAATTAAATCTCCAAGTAAGAGGGTCCAGGGCTATTTTAGTAAAAGAGAAAATAATTTGAGTTAGGTCCTTTATAAAAGAAAAATTGTAATTTAGCCCCGTTTTGTAAAAACCAACACTTTTGGGGTTAAAAATTGAATAAATAAATATCCCGACCTTGAACAATTAAGAGGTCAGTTCCTAAATTCTCCAAATTGTCCATAGATTCAGGTTTTTAAAATTTTGAGGTCGAGATTTTGTAAAATTCTCACATTGGCCCCAAATTTGTAAAAATTGCCAATTCGGACCTTAAGTTTTAAAAATTCGGAACTCACAAACCGGAAGGGATTTTAATGTGATTCCAGTTGGGAAATGTCACTAAGGTTAGTAGGATATTGGGACAAAAGCAGTTTTTAAAAGAAATATGTGTAAGTCCTTTAACTTTTGAAAATATCATTTTTGTCCCATTTTGAAATAATTGCCTTTAAGGCTTTTAGGGGTCCAATTATTATGAAATTTGAACCTTGGGTCCAAAATATAATTAAGTTATAGTTAAGTTAGTATTTCCAGGTGCATGGACTGCATAAGTCCTGGAAATTTCATTTGGATCCTCAAGTTTAGTATTTTACACATTAGTCCCTCAATTTTTATAAAATTGCTTTCCAAGCCCTAATCACTTGGATTTTTGGAATACTTTTAAAATATGTAATTCCCAGTACCTTAAGAGTAAAAATTTCAAATTTTAAAGTTTAGGTCTGGTACAGTTTTAAAAATTGCAAAGTAGCCCTTAAACTTTCAAAATTTTACAATCTAGTCCTTGGGCTTTTAAAGGTTGATTTTATTTATCTTAAAACTCTTAAAACTTTATTAAAATGTCCAAAAGTCATTTTTGAACCTGAGTACAGTCCCAAGTTTCGAAATTTGCAGAGGGGTCCTTTAATTTTCATTTTCTTGCAATTTAGTCCACCAACTTTCCATTTTTACATTTTTAAGTCCAAAATTGAAATTTAATCAATTATGATCGACTTTTCCAGGTTATAAGGCATCCAAAACATAGATTTTAAAGATCATACACATGCATGTCCAATACATACAAGAATTCATCAATTAAAACATTAAATTGCACATGCATGCACCTAAAATTCAATAAATAGCAAATTTGAGCAACTCTTGAGAATTTTCATGACTTGATACATAAAATTGACATGCAATACATAGGTTATATATATATATATATATATATCTCAAGGCTCATGATCAAATTTTCTACATTCATTTAATAAAAACACCTAATAGTTGGAAAATATTTTTCCACCCACCTTAAAATTGGAAATTGTGAAATAAAAGGGATAATTCCACAATTTTTGGATGAGGCTTCTTAGGTCAGCCCCTAATTCAAAAAAATATCAAAAATTTGAAGTTAGAAAAATGAGAGAAAAATTAAGGAGAAAAAGAAGGAAATAGGGAAATGAGAAGGACTACACTTTACCTTGTGTAGTAGGTGTTTGGAGACTAGTTGAAGCTTAAAAATTGGAAATTTTTGGTTCAACTCCAAAATCACCTAAGGTCAGCCCCTATTTCTCAAAAATGAAAAAGGGGTGTTAAAATTTGAAAAAATTAGAAAGAAGAGGAAAGAAGGGGTCTAGTACTCAATTCTTACCTTGTAGTCCAAATTGCTCTACTAGTTGTTCTTCAAGTTTGAAGTCCTTCTTCAAAAATGTTGTCAAGCTCTAATCTTCAAGGTCATCTAAATGTACCTCCAAACCAAATTCCAACTTAAGTTAAGAAGGTGGAAGAGATGAACTATGTGATATCAAAAATGGATTGAAGATAAAAATTTCTTACCTTGTAGTATGGTTTGGTTCGATTTTTGTGAAGAATAAGGAGAGAATTCTTGAAAAATTTTCTAAGTATGGAAGAAGAAAGTAAGAAGAAGAGTAGAGAGAAGTTGGGAGTTTTTAGAGAGAAGGAGGAGAAAGGCTTTGAGTGTTAGAATGTGTTGAAGAAAAATGAAATGAAATTGGCACAAAATGGCCATTTTGGCCGTCCACCTAGTGAGGGAGGGGGAGAGGATTTTTTTTCAAATTGTGTCTTGCATTTTGCCTCATGCATGGGAGACAATTTGAGGGTCAAAGGTATGGGCAAGACTTGGTTTGAATGGAATGTTGGAAGACTTCCAACATATTGGCAAAAATAATATTAAAGAAGTAATGTGAGAGATGATGTGTATAATGTTTGAATTAATGGTATAATTATACACAAGATGACTAATATAAGGTGTAGGTGTACAAGAGTTGGATGATATTTTCATTCCAAAAATATCCACCATGGCCGTCCACTATAATGGCAATTTGGTAATTCCATATATTTTTTTTTTGTCCCAAATTTGATGATAATAGATGAAATATATCAATCTCCAAAATAATTAGTGATTTCCTTGATCACTTGTAAGTCTCATGATCACTTAATCTAAATCAAAATCTTAATTCTATAAGGTAAAAGTCTCTAAAATAAATAGTCTCTTAAAATTCTAAGGTGACTAATAAATACAAAAATAATAATAATGATCAATCAAGTGATCATAAATGAGGAATAGAATTAATAAAGATCATGATCACAAGTAATTAAATAAAATGAAATAAAGTACAAAATATATGTATTATTAAAAATTACCCGTCAAAATGACGCGGTAAAATAGTCGATCAAAAGTATAAATGACAATAAGGATCAATTAATAGCTCGGAAAAATCGGGGCTTCACAATGATATTTTTCTTGCATAAAATGTTGATAAAATTGCTCATCTTTATGCTTTTATGATTTTTGATGCTATGAATGTTCAAATATGTTTTAGAAATATTTAATATGAGTTTTTATATATTATGGGGATTCTGGACTTGTAACTTGTGCAAAGAAAATTGAAGCTTGGGTTATTTTTATAATTATTGTGAAATATGGGGCCAAAAGTGCAAATATGAAAAACTATAAAAGCCACCTCTGAAAATTCAAAATGTTGGACCCAAGACTCTGTAAATTTCATATATGAAGTGACTTGAAAGATTGGGACCCCTTACGGACAAGAAAATACAATAAGGAACAAGTTTGATATCAAAATATAAAATTATAAAACTTAAGGGACCAAAACTGCAATTTTAGAAACTTGGGCAGTCAAGGTATCTCGAAATATTTCAGATATATTTAATATGGTATTTTGAACCTTTAGTTCAAATTTCACAACCATCCGACTTGAAACGAGCCTTTAACGACAAAATCGCTTTTGGGCCAAAATTAAAATTTTCAAAAATGAGGTACCTATATTCGAATGTTTTTAAAACTGTCTTAACCACAACTTATTACTTTCCTAAGAAGTATTTAAAAATTAGAATCACCTCAAAATCCTTCCCGGTTTAATAGTTACCTAATTTTAAAATATCAAGTCAAAAATCAAAATTTTTGGAAACTAGAGGGTGAATCTGCGAATTTTATAAAATCTGTTCCGAGCCTCTGGAAAATTTAACCCACTGGGAATTTACAAAATTTTGAAACTGGTCTTACCCTTTTCCGAGTCCGGAATTGAAACTTATCGAATTTTAGAACCGGTAAGAAAATACTCTCCTTATTAAAAATGATTTTTATTTTAAAATTCGCTAAAGACCTTGAAATTGATATTTTCTAACTCAGTTACCTTACAAAAATTTTAAGATATGTTTTTCGTACTTAACTAAAAAAAAATATCGAGCTCGAACATAATGCACTGAACCAAGTATTAAAACCGGCTAGAATATCCGTCCGATAACTAGACCGCGAGTTTTATTTTTGAAATAAATATCGGATATCGTGTGACCAAGATCACTCCGGACTTGCTAACTAATTTTATCAAATTTTTCGAATGAGCAAGATAATACTTGGAAGAGAAATCTTGAAGTGAAGAATTAAGTGAAACGTAAAGTGGAATTAAATGTGAAGTGAAGTGAAATTGGAAGTGAAATATGAAGTGAAGTAAAATATGAAGTGAAGTGAAATTTAAAGTGAAAAGTGAAATGAGATGTGAAGTGAAGTGATGTGGGATAATTTTCTTCGGCTTTATCCAAGTGGCGTGGGATAATTTTCTTCGACTTTATCCAAGTGGCATGGGATAATTTGCTTCGGCTTTATCCAAGTGGCGTGGGATAATTTGCTTTGGCTTTATCCAGATTGGGATAATTTGCTTCGGTTTTATCCAAGTGATGTGGGATAATTTGCTTCGGTTTTATCCAAGTGATGTGGGATAATTTGCTTCGACTTTATCCAAGTGGCGTGGGATAATTTGCTTCGGTTTTATACAAGTGATGTGGGATAATTTGCTTCGACTTTATCCAAGTGGCATGGGATAATTTGCTTCGGCTTTATCCAAGTGATGTGGGATAATTTGCTTCGGCTTTATCCAAGTGATGTGGGATAATTTGCTTCGGCTTTATCCAAGTGCCGTGGGATAATTTGCTTCAGTTTTATCCAAGTGACGTGGGATAATTTGCTTCGGCTTTATCCAAGGAAAGTGGATAATTTGCTTCGGCTTTATCCAATTGAAAGTGGTAGTAAATTCAATAAGATAATAATAATGCTTGACTGATTCTGACAAATCTAACATAATGGTTAATGGAAGTCTTTATATAAACAACGAGACAAAGTCATATGCACTTTCATGCATTGATTTCCATGAAACCATTTTACGTGCATAAAAACGAGCCACACTCGCACACTAGCACCCACCCACTGAGAATTTTTGTTCTCACCCCACCTCTTTTATCAACCAGAAGATGAAGGACTGTATCTGGACGTTGGTGACGACGGATCCTAAGATGTAGCCTAGTTCTGTATTGTATTATGGATCTTATTAATGCGATGGATTTTATTTGTAATGATTTATACCTTGGATTGATTTGTTGTAATAGCAGGGCGTAGGACCCTGAGGAACAATTATTATGTTGTATGATATTTCTTTTGGATTCCGCTGCAATCATACTCTGACTTAGTTATTCCCTTATTTATGCTTAATTGGGATTTTGTCGTTCTTTTGATGTATGTTGGAAGATAGTTAGGCCGGCTTGGTAAACCGGTTTAACTTTGGTAAATTTTGTCACGACTTCCTTTCTTGGGGCGTGACATGGCTTGTTAAAGGCGGTGATCGGACATAGTCTCTGATTGTTTTTATTTTTAGTTATTGGAAAAAATTCAAATACCCTATACCCTAAATGTCAAGAAAAACATTTTTGCTGAAACATAATCCACTGACATAACTTACAACTATATTTAGAGCTAATCTCTTGTCAAATGGTCTGACTAATCTAATTAGTCAGACGGAGCCCCAACAATTGATCCGACCCAACCCGACAAAAAAGTTGCACAAATCTTCTTCTTGTTTGTGCATTAGCAATACGCCGCAACCTTTCTCCACAAATCTTCTTTTTGTTTGCTCCGACAAAGTATAAGGAGATTGTCAGTCTACAGCTCATCCAAGCTCTTGTTTCTGAACATGCACCCTCTTTTCAAGCTCAGAAATTTCACAAGGCAAATGAGAATCGTGTGGTTAAATGTTTAATTTGCCAATTAAGTGAATTAGTTTTAGTGATATGTGGATAAATGGAGATGGTGGGTGCCTGTTTGAACTCAAAATCTTCTGAATCGGTATAGATTTTGAATTCTCAATGTCATTAATTTAATAGTAGTAATTAGGTATATCTGCTAAAATATTTTTTTTTTTTTTCTGAAAATGATCCTTGATAGTTTACTTTTTAGATTCCCCTACAATCTGACTTTTTCGTGGGAAACAAGAAAAATAGAAAATACCAGGGGCGGGCTACTAATACTTTTTGGGAGCATTATTAATATTTTTATATGGACTACTAATATTTTTTTGGGGAGACTATTAATACTTTTCATGGAGAAAACTAATATATTTTGGGGGCTACTAAATATTTTTTAGAGGGACTACTAATAATTTTATGGGGAATTACTAATATTTATTATAAAAAAAATAATATTTTTCAAGCTATGGGGGATTACTAAAACATCTTTAATCGCAAAACCTAATACTTTCAAGGGAACTACTAATACGTTTTAGGAGATTACTAATACTTTTGAGGGAAAACTTAATATTTTTCATGAAGACTGCTAAAAATACTATTCAAGGAACTACTGATATTTTTTCGAGTGAAAGTTAATATTTTTCTGGGGAAAAACTATACTTTTCATGGTCATAGTGACTCTACGTCACTGCCTAATATTACAAAAATGCCACTGCATCCCCGGTAAAATTATGACACTGTCTATATTACAAAAATATCACCGCTCCCAAAAAAATACAAAAGTGTCATCGGCCCATGAATATTACAAAAACATCACTACTAATATTACAAAAATGCTACTGGACCGATTAAGGATGCATAATGGATTTTGGCCCATTAGACCGTCTGACATAAGTGTTTGTCTTTAATTTGTTCAAGGGCAATTAACAGAAATACCAACATTTTTAAGTCAATGTCACCTTTTACGCTTTTCCTAAGACAATTTTACCTAAATTTACGCTCCCATCCTTTTTTCTACACAACAATACGCTCCAGCAAAAATTCCCGGACATTTTTACGCTTTGTTTCTAACATGTTTCAACAACCAAGAAACAATACAGAAACAAACCATAAACAATATAGAAACACCATATGAGCAAAAAAAAATTAAAAATAGGTAAAAATTGTATTTAAACATCAAAAACTTCATGGAAACAACAAAGAAACATTAGAACAACATTAAAAAGGATATGGAAACAACCCAGAAACAACGTAAAAAATATTTAAAATACCACATGAATAAAAAAGAGCTTAAAAATAAGTAAAAATTATATTTATACATTGAATACTACATGAAAACAACAACAGAAAATTATTAGAACAACATTAAAAATATTATAGAACAACATCGAAACAATAGAAACAATGTACAAAATAATATATGAATAAAAAAACAGCATAAAAAATAGGTGTTGGGAAATTTATTGTTTAGATTTTGATGAATGCCATTTAAACTTAGAATAGGAAGTTGGCACCCCATTTTCGTTGTAAAGCGCATTGTAATAAATAGGGTGGTCAAGTTTGAGTTAAGTCACTATGCCTAAACATGCAAGAAGACAACTGGAGACTAGAAGGAAGACTCTGCTGCAAGATAGCTGAGTATTGCAAAGAAGAGAATACAGGAACTCGACTGAAGGAGCAGCTGAGATGTAGCTGAGTAATGTATCGGTCAAGTCAACTCAATATAGCCAAGTCTCAAGTTGAAGTGACGGAAGAGTCATCCATGATTGGAAGTCGACTCTAAGTCACCTGGGGAAAGCAAGGAAATGCGGTCAAGTCGAGATAATGGAAGAGATTCGTTGCACATAAATCAAGGGAATTACTTAAACAAGTAATACCTCCATACTACCTTTCTCAAGTGCTCAGTCCCGAAGCGTGCAAAAGGAATAAACCAATGGGAAGCACCGCACCATGTCGAACTACGAAAAGTCAAGAACAATTCATACGAGGAAGTGGCAATTCCAAGGATCGCAACAAGACAAGCCAACGACCACAAGTGACTTTCAAAAATAAGCCTATCTCTTCAACGGGCAGATTTTTGAAAGATCACTATAAAAGGTCAAGAATGACTACGAGAGAAGGTTACTCAACACGAACATTCAAGAAAACATTTTTGTAACCAAAAATATTCTCAAATCATTCAAGATTAATCCTAAAGCCTACATTACGAAGAAAATCAATCCAACACTCACTGTGAAGGAAAGATAACTTCAATCAGTTGAAAGAGGAAATTGTTGAAGAATCAAGGGGTCTACATTCCACGGAGGATTGTAGGAAGGTTCAAGGTCGAACCGGTCTCAAGTTTTTGGAGGGATTCGTGATCAAATCCAAAGAGCTTGAGCAAGTGGTTTATGTAGTAGCAAAGCGGTTGCCCTGTGAAGAAGCGAGTCGCACGAGAAGCCACGGTGCGTGATCAAGGCATCTCGGATCGAGTCCCAAAGGATCAAGTCATTTGTGTGATCAAGACTTGTATCCTGGACTGTTACCACTTTGTATACTAATCAATACTTAGTGGATTCCTCCAGGAGTTGGAGAAGAGAGGAGTAGAAGAATTAGTGTCCATCAAGGACTCATTTGTGAAGTATTAACTCGAATATTTAAAAGGACTAAATCGAAAAGTTGGTAAGGTTTATTCAATCCCCCCTTCTAAACCTTACACTCACACCCCTTGGGACCTACAAGTGGTATCGAGCGGCTGGTTCATTGAGCCTTCAAGTTCTTGAACTAGATCTCCATATTTTTTTTTTTTTCAAAGTCTGTTTTAGTACTTAAGTTTTTAAAACTCTTTTTATCATCAAAAGTTATTATCATGGAAGCAAATTTGACACGCATCCCCATGTTCACAATTGAAGAATTTGATGATTGGAAAATTCGTATGCGAGGCTCATCTATCAAACATTACATGATGAGATGTGGATAGTGATAGAGGATGGGCCACCGCAAATTTTAAAAGTGAACACAAATGTAAGGAGAAGGCTGAAGGTGAAGGTGAAGAGGATGTTGCTCCCGGACGGTCATGGTTGAAAAACCAAGAGTTGAATGGACAAATGAGGACAGAAAAAGATATAACCTGCACAATGTGGCCAAGGACATTCTTTACAAAACCTTGGACAAAGCCATGTTCAATAAAGTCAAATCATGCAAAACGGCTAAAGAAATGGGACAAGCTAACATTGATTTGTGAAGGCTCGAGCAAATCAATGAAAATAAATTATCGATGGCGATCTGAAATTTGAAAATTTCAAAATAATCGCAGGAGAGACCCTGGATCAACTGGATGCTCGGTTCACATAAATTACCAACGAGCTATCTGCATTTGGAAAAGAATATACACGTAAGGAAATGTGTATGAAGATTCTAAGAAGTCTCCCAACTGAGTGGGATATGATAGTCATGGCCATGAGACACTCCATGGACCTATCCAAGACATCCAACCATGAGCTATTCTCGGATCTCAAAGCCTACGAATTTGAAATGAGAAGAAAAGACCGAGGAAGAGGCAACACCCAAAACAATTTGCTCTAATTGTTAAGGATGGCAAGAGAGTCGAGGTCAAAGAAGTCATTGACCAAGAGGAAATAGCCCCGATGGTTAAAAGGTTTAACAAGTTCTTCAATAAGAACTACAAGAGAGGCAAGGGCGAATCCTCCGGAAGACACTCGGCTCCCTCCAAGTCAAGGGAAGATAGGCCAACCAAGAGAACAGAGCATCAAAAAGTCAATATCAAAGGGTGAGAATCCAAGAATGGAAAGAGTGATCAAAATGTTGAAAATCTATCTTTGAAACTGTAGGCAACCAGGTCACTATGCCATTGATTGCCCATATCCTGTAGTCAACAAATACAGGAATGAAGAAGAAAGAAAGGTCTTTGAGAAAGAAGACAAGAAAAGAAAAAGGCAATGTTGGTCGCAGAGAGATGCTGAAACACCAAGTCAAGAGACACTTGGTGATTGAGAGAGAGTGAAGTGGTGACTACTCAAGTGACTCGAAGAAGAAGCCTTGATCCGTTTGATGGCCAAGGAACAAGACCAACCTGACCAAGAAGATGAGGTACACTCTAACTCATCACACTCATTCTAGTGATAGTGATCGTGACACACACACTTCATCACCCACCGATCTTTATGATTAGGCAAAATGATGAAAGATTTTGAACACATTAAATCCTCACACACACTACTAAATGAGGAAAACCGCCTACTCAAAAGCTAAAACTCACGGTGACTAAGGAGCCGAGTACTCTAAGTCAAATAGGCGATGAGAATGAATGTTTAAAGACTGAAAATGCTAAGCTAATAGCGAGAAATAGCTGCTATAGAAAAGAGGGAAAATGACCTCAAAAATGTGATTGCCTCATTCACTAAGGCATCTAAATCATTGGATGATCTTATTATGAGTCAAAGAGAATGTGGAGACAAGACAGCTTAGGATTTAATTCCTATGTGCTATGTCAAGCTCCAAAAGTGATTTTGGAAAAAGGATCTTCTAGCAATGAAGTATCTCAAAAATCCAAAACTCCAAATGGTGCACACACATTTATCCCAAATCACAATTACAAACAAACTGGCATTGGTTATAAAGGAAAAGGAAAATGACCTTGATTGAGTGTCTTGAGAGGGCGGTGAGAAGAAATCCGCCGAGTTCCTCAAAGAAAGCGCAAACAGAAATACTCAGAAGAAGAAAAAGAGCTACCAAAAACCCTAAGTTCTATAAAAGAAATACATATGAAGGGAATGGTAGAAAATACCCAAGCCAAGTCGATTGGAATAATGTGAACTATCAAAGAAAGACCTATGGAATATAAGCAAAATGGCAAAGGCCAGAACTCAAAGAAAGGCCATTCCAAAGGTTTAAGAGCTTTCATCAAAGACACATATGCACCTAGGCACTACACTCGGAGATATCACAACTACCCAAAGAAGGCAATTGCTAAAACACATATACAGCATACGGACAAAAAAGACAGTTGTATGAACCTAGAATCCCCAAGCAATTTGCCAAAATTAATTATGATTATGGCATCGATAGATGGCAACCCCTTAGAGTCAAACCATTTGGCTATAGGTTGGTTGGATCATCTTACAATACTAACCCCTCAGGACCCGGACAAGTATGGGTACCTAAAACTTAATTTCCTTGTTTGCGGGTTCAAGGAAGCAGTGAGTGCCAAGGAACCTGGTACATGGATAGTGGTCGTTTCCGGACATATGACGAGAAAATAAGAAAAATCTGTCAAAATTCAAGGAAGTCGAGGTGCAAAAGTCATATTTGGAGGAAATGAAGCTCCGGGAGAAATAAGAGGCATTGGATCCATCAAGAAAAATGGATTAAAAATCACGGATGTTGCATATGTTGAAGGACTCAACTTCAACTTGCTAAGTATCACCAACTCGCGTGACAAGGGTTATAATGTTGGATTTAACATGGGTATATGCCAAATCAAAGATATCAATCGAATGAAGTTGTGTTGCAAGGATGCGAGACAAAAGAACATGTATGTCGTGGATTGGTCAATCGCAACACCCAAACACTGTCTATTAGCAAAGAGCACTTTGAATCAAGTTGGTCGTGGCAAAAGAAAGTTGAGTCACCGAATTTCAAAACTATTAACAAGCTTGCGAAGCAATCTTGTGGAAGGACTTCCGGACAATTATACAAGAAGGAGAGTATATGTGATGCATGTCGAAGGGAAAACAAATCAAATCATCATTCAAAGAAAAGACATGTCCATCTTCAACAAGAATATTGCATCTTTGCTACATATGGATCTATTTGGTCCAGTTGAACCAGCTAACATAAGTGGGAAGAAATACACCTTGGTGGTAGTAGATGACTACTCAAGATATACATGGACAATATTCATGTGTAAGAAGAAAGAAACTCTCTATTAAAACTACCACGGTGATGAAGAGGATTCAAAATGAGAAGAGCCAAACCATTATCAAAATAAGATCGTGACAGAGGAACCGAGTTTGTCAATGGTATAATAACTCAATATTATATAGAAAATGGTATTGGTCATGAATTTCTGCAAGCAAGGACTCCACGTGAGAATGGAGTTGCGAAAGAAGGAACATAACTCTCAAGGAAGCAAAGAAAGACCATGTTAGTGACGGGGTTACCTAAAAGATTTTGGTCAAGCTATAAACACCGCATGCTATACTCAAAATAGATGCATGATAAACAGACACGGTGACAAAGACTCCTATGAGATTTGGACAGGAGAAAACCAAATGTTGCATATTTTAGAATATTTGGATGTAAATGCTTCATCCATAACAATGGCAAAGATAATTTGAAGGCTTTTGATGTAAAGTCGATGAAGGTATTTTCTTGGGATACTCAGTGAAAGCAAAGCCTACTGAGTACTCAACAAGAGGACTATGGTTACGAGAGGAATCCATTCATGTGGTGTTTGATGAGCCAAATGTAAATGGAGAAGACATTGAAGAGTCGGTGATAAGTGAATCAACCAACCATGCGAAGAGTCCCTATCTTTCAAGTCAAGTCGAAATTATAAACCCAGGATGAAGATGAGATAGTTTGAGTCTCAAAAATAGTGGAAAATCTGCGGCTAAGTGATGATGAGAGAGCTGATCAAAGCAACATAGCTGCAAGACGATCGAACCTGACTAACTTACTCCAACTTTGATGTAAGATGGTGAAAGACCATCCACGAGAACTAGTCATTGGAGATATAAGAGAAGGTGTCAAAACAAGATCGAACTCAAAGAAGCTATGTTCACATGCTTTATCTCACAAATAGAGCCTCAAAGATGTGTCACAAGCATTGGATGACACACATTGGATTCAAGCTATGCAAGAAGAGTGAATCAGTTTGAAAGAAATAAAGTATGGGAATTAGTTCAAAGACCCACCCATCAAAATGTTATTGGCACTAAATGGGTATTCGAAACAAGATGAACGAGGAAGGTTCGTGGTAAGAAACAAAGCAAGATTAGTAGCCAAAGGATATTGCCAAGAAGAAGGGATAGATTTTGATGAAACATTTGCCCTCGTAGCAAGATTGGAAGCTATAAGGATGTTTCTTGCCTATGCGACTCACAAGAATTTTATTGTATATCGATGGATGTAAAGAGTGCATTCCTTAATGGTTTATTGGAAGAAGAAGTGTATGTTGAACAACCTCCAGGATTTGAGCGAGAAGACTCTTGGAGATAAGGTATACAAACTCAAGAAAGCTCTATATGGATTGAAACAGGCACCCGAACATGGTATGATACTTTGTCACAATTCCGATCGAGAACGGATTCACAAAAGGCAAAGTGGATAGAACACTCTTCTTAATTCAAGATGCGAAGAGTATATTCTTGTTCAAATATATGTGGATGACATTATTTTTGGATCCACAAACAAAGAGTTGTGTGATAAATTTTCAAACCTCATGCAAAGCAAATTCGAAATGAGCATGATGGGAGAGCCGACATTCTTCCTTAGACTCCAAGTGAAACAGGTGAAGGATGGAACCTTCATAAGTCGACAAAATACACTAGAGATTTGATGAAGAAATTTGGTATGGAAGAGAGGTCTTCGTGAAAATACCAATGAATACATCATCAAAATGGATATGGATGCGGATGGCGGGCAGTAGATCAAACAAGATCTGAGCACTTATTGGATCATTGCTCTATCTCATAGCAAGGGGCCGACATCACCTTTGTTGTAGGTGTATGTGCAAGATTTCAATCTGCACTCCAAAAGAAAGCCACATGACTGAGAATCTTGAGATATTTGAAAGGAAGCCAAGAAGTTGGTTTATGGTATCCAAAGGAAGGTGGATTCAAGCTAATTGGCTATTCGGACTACGACTATCTTTGGATGTAGAGTTGACAAGAAGAGCACCTCAGGCACATGTCAAATGCTTGGAAACAGGCTAATTTCTGGTTTAGCAAAAAGCAAAATTCAATAGCCACCTCTACTGGTGACAGAATACATAGGCGGGCAAAATTGTTGTGCCCAAGTCCTATGGATGAGACAACGGTGAGAGACTATGAAGTAGAAGAAAAGGAAATTCCAATCATGTGTGATAACACAAGTGCAATTGCAATCACTCAAAATCTGTGTTGCACTCAAGAACAAAGCATATCGATGTCGATATCACTTCATAAGAGATCATGTTGAAAAGAAGGACATCACCTTGAATATATTTCAATCGATAAAAAAGTTATCGACATATTCACAAAACCATTATGTGAGTCAAGATTTGAAGAACTCAAGCATGAGTTAGGGTTAATTGAGTGAATGACACTCGAGAAGACTCAAAGAAAAGAAATGAAACACGAAAAGGGAAAAAGAGTGAACTCTCAAATCGCTAAGTGAATCACCATATCGGAAAGACAATCTGCATCGAGTTAGGCGACAAATGAGTCACTAGGAGAACTGTGAGAAGAAGAGTTAAATCGGCTAAGGGATAAGTTTGAGTCATTTATGAGCAAAGGGACAAAAACGCATCGTTTTTACTAAGCGGGAATGTTTTTAAGAATGACGTCAAAGATAATTATGACGTCTGTACAGGCAAAAGCCGCACACCAAGCTTATGATTGATATAAATCTTGACGCATTAAATACGAGACATTAAATGCTAATCGGCGTGCAAAATCTAAGCCGTTGATTTCGATCACATTTCAAAAACCACCCGCACGCCCTTTCAGGAACCATACTTAAACCATTTTCGCCCGTTTCTCTCACACATTACCAAAAACTATTCACTTCTCTCTCTCGAAGCAAAGGCAAAAACTCTCTCAAAAACCCTATCAATCTTCAAATCACCTTCTAAAGTTTCATTCGGTGAAATCTTGAAAAATGGCATCCACTCATGATTTTGTCAAGCTAGGAAAGCAAATCCACACAGGGTCCTGTGGATTTCGAGGGTATGGTCAAACAGGGGTCCGATGACGCCCTCATAAAGAAGATCGTTGAAAACTCAAACGATGGGCTAAAACCATTTCGACGATGGTCTTTCCGATGACCTATGTGGAAGAGGTCGCACGATTCTAAGTGAATGCTTGAGATTCACGATGAGGGGATCAAATCCTCTGTTCATGGGAAAGAGTTCATCATCACCGCCAAAGATTTGGCGTAACACCGCTGCGTTCCGGCGAAAGGAGCACGAGAAACCAATGAAGCTGATGTTGACTTGGCTGCCGCTTGGAAGGAAGTAGCCAAGACCGACTATCTTTAAAAAAAGATAGTCTACACAGCCTAACAAGAGGTCTTGAAGGAGGACTACCACAAATTGTTGGACAACGTTGCCAAATGCATAGACATCAAATTTGGCGCTTTGATCAATCGTCAAAAGTGAAATTGATCGTGAATGGCTGCGATCATTGAAGAAAAGAAAGTGAATCGGGAAATTTGAGTTTGTCTACAGCAGACGCTGCGAGATCGTAGGTGGCAACAAAGAACAAACAATGCGTGTGGAACAAGCTAGATATTTGAACATTGTTCAACAAGTCATTGTTGGGCGAAATGAGAGAATGCCGATGCAAAGACAAAATTGAGAGAACACATTGAGCACATGCATGAATCTCACACTTGCCTTGAGATAAAGTTGCTGCGTGAGCAAAATAAGAATGAGCTCCTGCGTATGGAAGAAAACATGGATCGAAAATTCAGCCTTCTCATGGCTGAGATGAAGTTAATTACAATTTGAATCCAACGCTACTCGCCGAGTTTCGCGCCGCATACTCCGCAGCAGACTCGAAGCGAACTTGGCTATCGCCAGAGACTCGACTTCCTGGTCGCTAGTTTGTTTCAAGGGTTCCTCTCTCCTTTGATGATGCCAAAAAGGGGAAGAGAATACCTAAAAACGCTGAAGGAATCAAGTTGAGAAGGAGGAGCAAGCATTTGTGAAGGGAAAGACAAGTGAGGAAGTTTCAAGAGAAAAGAAAGGGAAGTCTGTTGAGGGGGAAGGATCGAGAGATGTAACTTTGATGATTGCAAAAACCCCCAACAAGGTCTTGTCACAGGTGATATTATCAAAACTCCCGATGACTCGCCACTCCAACACTGCTTTGTACCTATGGCCGACAAGAGAAAGACATTGAAGTAGGGATGGAGGAAGTGGAAGGAAGGATGAATGCCCGAGTTATGGATATTCTCAAAAACAACATGGAGGCATTCCAAAGAGATAGAGACACTTATGCCATCTCGGATGTCGGGACCGAGCCAAGATCAGTTGATGAATTTAAAACGCCGCATCTCGAAAGATACTTCGCAAATATGTCCATGGCTCAAGCCAGGACTTTATCTGGGAAAAGGGTCTCACACTATGTGAAGAAGGCGATGATCGGCCAGGACTCGCGATCGCTCACTGGTCACTCCCGGTCACTCATTTGGGAAGAAGAAGACCCAAGACAATACACACCCGAGAGGAAAGAGGTAGAGGAAGAAGCGTGGTGGAGGAAGAGGTTTCGGACCTAGACCTCCGCCCAAAAATATTGAGTATATAGATCCAAGCAAGAAAGGTGGGATCTATCGGGCCGAGTTTTGACGAAGAAGTAGCCAATGCGCAAGTGGCTAAGAACAATGTTGAGTATGTGAAAAGAATTGAAGAAGAAAATAAAAGACAAACTCAGCTATGGGAGGAGAGACAAGAGAGAATAAAAAGAGATGAAGCGCCGGAAGGCGTATGAAAAAGAAGAAAGAAAGCAAGATGAGAAAAAAAAAAGAAGACGAAGATGACAGAGTGAAGAAGAAGAAAAGAAGGAGGAAGCGAAATTGGCGGCTTTGATCAATCGTCTGTCCAAAGCGAAATGGATCGTAATGGCTGCGATCATTGAAGAAAAGAAAGTGAATCGGGCCGAGTTTGTCTACAGCAGACTGCAGAATGTAGGAACAAATCCTTCAAGGAGAATGGAGCATTTGGAGGATCCCGGGATACGGTGCGGTGATTGGCGGTGATGGAGGTAAAAGGAGTCCCTCTTCGACATGGAAAGGCGTTCCATGTAAACAAGAGGATGTTCAGATCAAACCTCTCTCGCGCTGAGAAGAGCCTACGCTAAGAGAGCGTCACGAGTGAGGGGGAATCGGTGACCACTCGAAGATACTTTTCTCTCCTCTCCACAAAGAAGAAGGTGCCCCTGCATTTTGCTAAGAGAATCGCGCCCGCAAAGAAAGAAAAACAAATCGCTCCCGCCCCTGCGGCCGAGTCACCTTCCCCCGCAGCGGTGTCTCCCGCCCCTGCCGGCAAGCGGGTGAGAAGGAATCTCAAATACCTTCTCCGGTCGTCAAGAAGAGGAGAACGATAAGCCAAGACGGCAGCTCCTCGTAAGAAAACAACAAACACGCCCCCGCCGCCCAAGACTCGAAGAAACCTTGTCGAACCGAGTAAATCCCCTCGGTTCAAACAAGAAGAAGGAGAAGAATTTTCAAGCGTTCGAGCTTGACAAGCCGATTAGTCAACCACTCATTTGGAAAAGATACTCCGAGACTCGCCGGAGAAGTAGAGTCTCCGAAGTGCTTGATGAACGCCAAGTCTGCCGAGGTGATCAGCAGAGGCAACTTAAAGACCAGTTTGTAGTCGAAGCAGTGAGGAACAAAGAAATGGCCGAGACAACCGAGTCACCTGTTGATGTGGTTGTTTCTCCCTGTAATAAGGTGCTGAAGGTGTCGAGCAAAGAAAGTCGCTACCTTCAATACCAAAACGAGGGCCAAAGAAGAGGATGATGAAGACGATTTAATCATGCACTCTCCATTGTATCCGGACATCCGAAATCGTCTGCGAGTGGAGATAATGGAAGTTGAGCCTATCCAGTGCAATTTCAATATCCGAGTTCAATGAGGAAGAAGAACTCTTGATTTCTTGAGGTGGACACAATCTTCGCAAGCCCTTGACGAGGATAATTGCATAAATATACCTGGAAATTCGAAAATAAAATGAACGGGCTAAAGCGGTGAGGACGCAGAGGCACGTGAGAAGGCCAAAGATCCGCCTCTATCAGCACCACGAACATACACATCCTCACTTTGACGTTCTATCGAGAAAATGATGAGGATCCGGACCTATTCTTTGTCGCCACGAAGAGTTGCAAATGCAGCAAGCAATGGAAGAATCCGAGAATCCTTCATGAGCAAAGGATGATGGAGGGACCGGAGAGTCCTCCAAAACACACGGTGGAGATAGACCCAATGGAAGTGGTGCAAAGATATTGCCACGGTTGTTGTTGCCACCACTTCCCCACTCACTCGGAAGAAGGAACTAAGGAAATGGCGATGAAACCGGGATAGTGGGGACCCCGGTCGAGCCAACCCCTAATGAAGGTGTCTTACCACCGCCCCAACGGTCGAATACTCAATGGGAACAAATGAGTCCGGAGACGATTGACCCCAATCCAAGTCACTCGGTTGGTGTGCCGGTTGAGGGGAAACTCCCTCCACCGGCAGAAGGTCGGAGGATCTTCGGTGACTCCACAATGAATCTAGGAGGCGAAGTGGAGAAGGAACAATAACAAAGTACACAGCAAGTTGTCATCGACGAGGCTCGGACAGTTGAGACTCTCACCGAGGTGCCAACAACTACGAAGGCTAATGACGCGGCGATGCGGTCGAGGCACGGAAGGAACAACCCCGGGAGTTAACACTCAGGCGGCAGTAAAGTGCAATCCATGGAGTTGAGACTCCAATGGATGCCACCGCAGTAAGACCCTAAGACAACCGACACTATCGAAGGGATGTCCAGGCCTCGCGCAGATGAGGCTGCGAGGAGGTAATGAAGGCCAACGGGAGGTTGAGACTTCCCAGGGGTAAAGAAGTCAAGTACGAGAACATCCCTCCCGCTATCATTGATCCATCGAAAAGGAGATAAGTGCACTTCACGATTCCCAAGATAACCCCGATGTAACCTTTTCGGGATCGGAATGAGACGATGAAGCCGAGTCATCCCCCCCGTGATCGATCCAAAAGACTCGGTGAGGATGTTCCAACCACGAGTAAGTCCGACCTCAAGACTACTCGCCAAACTTTCAACTTTGATGATGAGCCACCCATGGAAATCTCATCATCGTCCGATGACAACCACGATAAGGTCGAGGACCAGTCAACTCACTTGGAAAAACCGGTGAGACCGGCCGTTGAGACTGTTGAGGTGAGGCTCAAAGAAGTGGGTCAACTTCACAAACAGACCCCACCAAACAGAGTCCATCGCTGCGCGGGCTCCCCCAAGGCAGCAGGTTCGACTCCACAAGGAACTTCACGAGCACCACTCATCATTGAACAAATTCCGGTTGCTCGTGATGATCCCTTTGTAGAATCATTTCCCTTCTCTCCGGAGGTACCCAACCTCCCGAAGAGTCGAAAAGAGATCGCGAGCGCTTCCCGCAGACAGATCCCTGTCATTCCATCGATACCTTCGTTCCGGTGACTATGATTTTGACGTTGCTTGGCGTCACCGCAATGAGAGGGAACATCCGAAGTTCGGGAGGTGTTCAAAACATTATTTGTCTTGAAATTGAACGGATGGAGAGGCACCAGGCCTCGATGGACATGAGATGGATATGTGAGAGATGCCAACCTACTGGCGACTTGAGAGGCATAATAGTCGAGGATCCGGGAGTGGTGGCAACGGCTGACAAACAATGCGTGTGGAAAAACCTAATATTTGAACATTGTTCAACAAGCCGTTGTCCGGGCGGTGAGAATGCCGATGCAAAGACAAAATTGAGAGAACACATTGAGCATATGCATGAATCTCACATCGCCGAGATAAAGTCGCTGCGTGAGCAAAATAAGAATGAGCTCCTGCGTATGGAAGAAAACATGGATCGAAAATTCAGCCTTTTCATGGCCGAGATGAAGTTAATTACATTTGAATCCAACGCTACTCGCTCGAAGTTTCGCGCCGCATACTCCGCAGCAGACTCAAGCATAACAGCTATCGCAGACTCCACTTCGCTTTCGCTAGTTTGTTTCCAAGGGTTCCTCTCTCCTTTGATGATGCCAAAAAGGGGGAAGAGGAATACCTAAAAGCGAAGGAAGCGAAGTTGAGGAGGGAGCATTTGTGAAGGGAAAGACAGTGAGGAAGTTTCAAGAGAAAAGAAAGGGAAGTCTGTTGAGGGGAATGATCGAGAGATGTAACTTTGATGATTGCAAAAACCCCCAACAAGGTCTTGTCACGGTGATATTATCAAAGCAAACTCCCGATGACTCGCCACTCCAACACTCTGTTGTACCTATGGGCGACAAGAGAACGACGGTTGAAGTAGGGATGGAGGAAGTGGAAGGAAGGATGAATGCCCGAGTTATGGATATTCGAAACAACATGGAGGCATTCCAAGAGCGAGAGACACTTATGCCATCTCGGATGCGGACCGAGCCAAGATCAGTTGATGAATTTAAAATGCTCGCATCCGAAGGATACTTCGCAAATATGTCCATGGCTCAAGCACAGGACTTATCTTGGGAAAAAGGTCTCACACTATGTGAAGAAGCGACAGAGCAGCGGACTGGGCATCGCTCTCTGGTCACTCACTCGGTCACTCACTCGGTGGGAAGAAGAATACCCCAAGACAATACACGCCGCAGGAAGGAAGAGGTAGAGGAAGAAGCGAGTGGTGGAGGAAGAGGTTTGGACCTCCAGACCTCCGCCCAAAAATATTGAGTATATAGATCCAGGCAAGAAAGGTGGGATCTCTTGGGGTTTTGACGAAGTATCCCATCCGCAAGTAGCTAAGAACAATCTTTGAGTATGTGAAAAGAATTGAAGAAGAAAATAAAAGACAAACTCAGCTATGGGAGGAGAGACAAGAGAGAATAAGAAGAGATGAAGCTGCCGGAAGGCGTATGAAAAGAAGAAGAAAGCGGTGAAGATGAGAAAAAAAAAAAGAAGAAGATAAGATGAAGAAGAAGAAAGAAGGAGGAGCGAAGGAGATGAAGTGTTCTTTGTCCACCCCTTCATGTATTTTACTATGTAAATACATTTTATGTAAGTCTTCTGTAATAAATCTGTAAATTCTCTATTTTTGCGTAGACATAGATGTTTGCTCTGATACACTTTGTAAACAGTTGTGTAAAGGACAAGAATGTTATTATCAAGAAAAGGATTGATTCTACGCATACATTCTTTGTGAATCCACTATCTGTATGTATCTTTGCTATTTACATTTTGAATGTTTTAAGTTTTGGCATCATCAAAAAGGGGGAAATTGTTGGCAAATTTATTGTTTAGATTTTGATAAATGCCATGTAAAACTTAGAATAGGAAGTTGGCATCCCATTTTCGTTGTAAAGCGCATTGTAATAAATAGGGCTGGTCAAGTGAGTTAAGTCGGCTATGCCTAAACATGCAAGAAGACAACGGAGACTAGAAGGAAGACTCTTGCGCAAGACAACAACCGAGTATTGCAAAAAGAAGAGAAGACGGAACTCGATCAAGGAGCGGTGAGATGCGGTGAGTAAAGTATCAGTCAAGTCAACTCAAGATAGCCAAGTCTCAAGTTGAAGTGAGGAAGAGTCATCCAATGATTGGAAGTCGACTCTAAGTCACCTGGGGAAAGCAAGGAAATGCAAATCAAGTCGAGATAATCTGGAAGAGATCCGTTGCACGTAAATCAAGGGAATTACTTAAACAAGTAATACCTCCATACTACCTTTCTCAAGTGTGCTCAGTCCCAAAAGCGTGCAAAAGGAATAAACCAATGGGAAGCACGCACCATGTCGAACTCGAAAAAGTCAAGAACAATTCATATGAGGAAGTGGCAATTCCAAGGATCGCAACAAGACAAGCCAACGACCACAAGTGACTTTCAAAAATAAGCCTATCTCTTCAACGGGCAGATTTTTGAAAGATCACTATAAAAGGCTGAGGAATGACTCTGAGAGAAGGTTACCTGAACCACGAACATTCAAGAAAACATTTGAACTGTAACCAAAAATATTCTCAAATCATTCAAGATTAATCCTCAAGCCTACATTACAAAGAAAATCAATCCAACACTCACATGTGAAGGAAAGATAACTTCAATCAGTTGAAGAGGAAATTGTTGAAGAATCAAGGGGTCTACATTCCACGGAGGATTGTAGGAAGGTTCAAGGTCGAACCAGTCTCAAGTTTTTGGAGGGCTTCGTGATCAAATCCAAAGAGCTTGAGCAAGTGGGCTGTAGTAGCAAAAGCGGTTTGCCTGTGAAGAAGCTAAGTCGTACTTAGAAGCCACTGCGTGATCAAGGCATCTCAGACCGAGTCCCAAAGGATCAAGTCACCGTGTGTGATCAAGACTTGTATTCGGACATGCTACCACTATGTATCTTGATCAATACTTAGTGGATTCCTCCAGGAGTTGGAGAAGAGAGGAGTAGAAGAATTACCCCATCTTGAACCTCTATAAAAACTTATCGTGTCATTTACATTTCAAAGACTTTAATTCGCACTTTATTTATTTAACTCACGATAAATTTGCTATCCACTTGATAATCTCTAAGTACTAAAACCAAGTATTAAATCAATACTAAACCAAATTTAAGGGTGTAAAGTTTTCCAATGAAAACAAATCACAATCGAGTTAAGTCTTTAGTCAAAACAAATTGAGTTATTCTATCAATGGCTCGATGAGTCTGTTGAGTAACTAACTCTTTGATTAACTAACTTAGTTTGTCCATCAAGGACTCATTTGTGAAGTATTAACTCGAATATTTAAAAGGACTAAATCGAAAAATTGGTAAGGTTTATTCAACCCCCTTCTAAACCTTACACTCACACCCCTTGGGACCTACAATAGGTTAAAGTTATTTTGAAACATCGAAACAACAAAGAAACAGCATAGAAACAACAAAGAAACAAATTTAAATAATATCGAAACAACTTATACAGGGACGAGGCCACATTAGGGCCAAGGGAAGAACTGGGCCCCCCTGGAATTTTGAAAATTTCTAAGGGTATTTTAGTATATAATTTTAGTCTATAACCTTGAAAAAAAATACAAAATATAAGAAAAAGGGAACAAAGTTCCAATTCCTCCATTCTTCATTCCCCCTTCCCATTTATGAATTTTGAAAAAACTTTGAGTCTTGATCATTTTTTCACATTTCACAAAATTTTGTACTTTTTTTTTGCTCCGTTATAAACTTGAACTCGAATTTTGACATTATTTTCTTGTGTCTCTATTTGTCTCTTTTGAGATGATTTATGGTCTATTATCAAATTCCCATTAAAGAATTCAACATTCGATATGAGTATGAATCGATATACGATAAATGTTATGATATGTTGATGTAATCGTATTATGTTATTTATTTTTGAATATTAAGATGTAAGTGAATTAACACGACTTTATCATAATTGGTTCTGATTTATAGTTTTATTTTAGAGTTGATGTATTGTATTTTATTTTTATATTAATGTTAGTTGGGCCTAGGGCTGAAAAACGAACCAAATTACTTGATATTCGATTCGAGAGCAATTGTTAAAAGCTCGTTTGTGCTCGGTTCGTTAACATAATGAACCAAATTTGAACACATTTTTTTGTTCGATAAGACGTAAAGCTTGGCTCGAGCTCGAGCTCGAGCTCGAGCTCGACTCAATTAGTAAAAAATAATAAAATATGTGTAAAAATATCAAGCTACTCGAACTTGATTTTTGCTCGACTTGACTAAAGCTTATTGGAGCTCGATTCGATTAATAATCAAACTAAACTCAAACACAATTTTTAAATCTCGATAAAATTTCAAACAAGCTTGAACAGTTCTATATTCGGCTTGACTCGATTCCTTTACACCTCTAGTTGGCCCCCCTACACATAATTGTTGGGTTTGTCACTGAACTTATATAACATGTAAAACAATGCAGGAACAAAAAAAACAAAAAAAAAATAAAAAAATCAAAAAATATGCAGTAGCATAAAAAAAATAATTTAGGTACAAAAGTAAAAAATTAGGTACAAAAGTAATAGGAGCGTATTGTGTGGTATGGAGACCAAAATCAGCGTATTCTATGTAATTTCCCTTTTGTTCAACTAAGTGTCTAGTTTGACAAATGTACCGTTTTAAATAAGAATAGAAATTTATATTTTGATTCAAGCCCCAGTTCTTCTACTGTATTTCATTGTATTATATTATTTAGTATTAACTAGTATTTTACCCGTGCGATGCACGAAAGTATTTTCGAGGTGTTGTGTTGCTATATAAATGAAATATCAATACAAAAATATAATCTATTACAAATCTTCGAGAAAGCAAATTACAATTGCACAAAACAAATTACAAATTTTGAAATACTTCTTTGTATACAACATTAGTTGTTTGTTTGTTGTTTGACGCATCGTCGCCGCAAACTAATATTTTCAGTCTCTTTCAATTGGTAACTCGAGAAACTGCCACATATAATTGGCCATGACTGGAAACCGGATTCTTGAGATATAGATCGACATTCGAGAGAGACTGTCCTTGGCTTTTGTTTATGGTCATGGCATACGACACGATCAAAGGAAAGCGCCGCATTTGGAACTTGAAGGAATCCTAAGGTCGAAGGGTAAGAGTCATTCGGGATCAACACTTTATGACCTGCATTGGCTCGGTGAGAATCTTGGATTCAAGCACATGTTTACCGAGCCTTGTAATCACCAATCGTGTACCATTACACGAACCAATTGAATGGTCTATTTCTCAGGAGCATAACAGGAGTCCCAACCTTCAAATGAATTTCATGATTAGGTACTCCAGAACATCTTATCCCATTTAAGAATTCCGATGTGTGCAGATATGTAAGAAATCAACATTAGCATCCGATTTGCAAGTGCTATCCGAACTTAAATAAGTTTGACCTTCTGATGTGTTCAAAGAGGTCATATATTGATTAATCGACTCAACCACATCGAGAGTAGGTGCCAAAATAGCTCTTTCCTTCAGATAAGTTGGATCCTCGATTGCATCTTTAAACATTGGATAAGTGCTTTCAATGATAGTCGAAATAGGATCACCATTTGATTCGAGCAAAATATCTTCGGGAATGTCAATAGTGGCAGAACCGTCATTTTCTCCTCCAAGTGTTCCATCTCCGATATTTGCAATCCATTCAGAAAAGTTAACCAAATCCGCATAATCATCGTTTTCACCTAGTCTTTGAAGTCGCATGTTCTTAGTTAGCCTAAGCACAGTACAATGCCTCCACAACTGCGAAGAATTTATTGTGGCATTGACGATATCCTACCGACTTCCCTTGATGCACGTTGGCAATATCTGTCTAAAATCTCCACAAAACACGACTGTTTTGCCTCCAAATGGGATATGCAGACTTCTTGGTTTGACTGTCTCCATAATATCTTTTATAGTTGTGTCCACAGCCTCAAAGCAATGCTTGTGCATCATTGGAGCTTCGTCCCATATTATTAGTTTACTACGCACAATCAATTCAGCAAGTGGATTGCCAACTTTGATTTCTGAGCTTGATCCTTCATGTGGATTTATAAGAATAACAAATCGAGAATGTGCAGTCCTTCCACCGGGCAAGAGAAGAGATGCTATTCCACTTGATGCCACGTTAAGTTCAATTTGTCCTTTTGATCTCAACCCCGAAGATAATGCCCTCCACAAATAGGTTTTACCAGTACCTCTGTATCCATATACAAAGAAAGACGACCTCTATCCGATTGAACTGCACACATGATTTCAGAATACACGTGGCGTTGCTCATCAGTAAGGTTTGAAAGAAGATCTTTGTGCTCTGCGGCTAAGGCCTTACGATCGTATCGTAACTCGTCGTAAACCAATCTGTTTTGGATGAATTCGACATTGTCAACGTTTGGAAATGGCATCGTACAAAACTCATGTAGACTCTTGCCACGGCTATGCAATAACTTTTCAACTTCCGACAGGGCAAGATTCTTAATTTCATTCTCACTTAGAACCAGATCTATGAAAAGAAGAAAAAAAATTTAAATCACAATAAATAATTTAATTCTTATTATTATATTCAAAAAAAAGTGAAGAAAGAATATAAATAGATTTATATAAAGTATAATATATAATATGTAATGTAATACCTTGGTGTTGAAAAAGAATCGCGTCTATATAAAATATCGTCAGAAAGAAGTTCCCAAACATTTATTCCACACTTCCTCAGGTCTGGTCAAAGAACCTGAAGACAATAATGATGCAAACAAACTCCTGAGAGTCTCTGCAGACGCCCAATGACTCGCTTCAATGATGCCATCAATATACTCTTTATCATCAATAAACCCAGAGCATAGCAGGCCTCATGATAAGAACTATGTTGCACACCTGTACCTTTCTATAATCAACATGACACGTAGCACCACGCACAACATTGATAAGGCATCTCAGATAATACATGTCACCAGACCCTGGAGGAACATAGAAAACACGGCTTATAGTATATCCCGACTTTCTCGGCTCCCACTTCTTCAGTTGTGATTTCCATGTGAATTTTGTAGGAGCTTCAGCATATGTCAATTCTCTGGCTTCAGGATATATTTTATTGGCTTCCATCCAAGCCAAAAACATGCTTTCTCTTACAGTGCTTCTTTTGAGAACATCGTCTATTCTTTTAGAATCATGAAATATTACACTTTGTTCGTTCTCGAGATGGAAACTAAGACGTTCAACGGGAGGATATTTATATTGAATTTCATATCCCAGTAATCTCCATGCTGCCTCATACGATGAAACATATCTGCAGTCGTAATACATGCTCACTTCATCTACAGCTTTCCCTGATTCTTCATCACCACTGCTCTGGTAGAATGATGTTGTCACCCGATCATGTCCCTTATTGACATATTTGAACAAATACTTGAGTGATCTAGATTGATTACACCATTCTTCATTAACGTGGGCACCGTATTTAAGTAGCAATCGACGATTATGCGGCACGATGTATCTGTTATCAAGAGGAACACCATTTTTCTCGACAACCCTGACATTATCCCTACGCCGATAACGTGGATAACCTTCATCATCAATACACGTGGCGTCCACAAATTTTTTAGGAAAATATTTCGTGCAACGACCATCAGCCATGCACGGAGAATTTTTCCTTGTTTCGCCACACGGACCATGAATCATAAATTCTCTAACTGCCGCAAAATAGAACGGATCATTTGCTTCGTCTGGTATCTCCACCGATATAATTCTATATATATCATCCGTAGTTGGATATTTATCTTCTTTGGCCAGAAACAATAATAGTCACTGAGCGGAGAATTGGAGAATTCATAAGAAATAGTAAATTGTACCGTTTTATTTATTATTGGAGAATTCAAAAGAAATAGTAAATTGTACCGCAAAACAATAAATGATTAGTCATTCTTTTATTTATTATCAGAATAATAATAATATTTTTATCATAAATAGTTAATGATTTAAATATAAATAATATTAATAAGTATTAATATATATATGTAAAAACAATGTACCATTTGTGATGTCACTGAGCGGAGAATTGGAGAATTCATAAGAAATCTTGCTTCAATCATTGTTGGATACAACTCTATTAGATCTAACTCTAGGTGTTGTCCTTTCTATGCTCCCATTTTCTGTTTAAACAATAAAAAAAATAACAGAATATAAACAATTGAAAGAAAAACATTATGTATAAGTAATATTCTAAATTATATATTATGTATACATATAATTTATTTAATTTAAAAAAAATAATTTCAATAAGTAATTTATCTCTATTTAACACGAAAATAAGTTAAGTATCATCTTTTTAATATTGTTAAGGGATACATATAAGAATTAAATCATCTAATAAATATTTTTATGCATATATTTTTTTAAAAAAAAACAAACAAATTCAACACAATAAATTAAATACTAAAATAAAATAAATAAACTCTAAAAAATAAAAACAAACAAAAAGCCTATTACTACATACAATTCAATGACAAAAAACTATTGGGATATATTAATATTCCCACTTGGATTTTTTTGACAATTGGTTAAGCCCATTAAATATTAAACCATTACAAATAATATCCAGCCCACAAAACTCGGCCCATACACGATTACAATACTCACACGGATAGGATGACACGTGTACGGCTAAGGATTGTGAATCTAGAAAAATCCATGAAATCAACGGCCTGGATTGTTTCTCACCAAACCAAGGCACATAAAATGAACCTTAACCCATTCCCACCCCACATTTCGGCCGCTCCCTCAATCGCTCTCACCAAACCCTGAAACCTCTTTCGGCTTCCGATTTTCTTCATTTTGAAGTTCTTCATTTTCATCTAATATCTGTTTATCTTTCAACATTTCAACATCAGAACAACAATATAGTTATGATTACGAAAAGATCCAAACTAATTTTTTTAGAAACCGTAATTTTTTTGGATCTGAAAATGAAGAACACGATCTTCCAGTTTTAAGCTTTTTTTTCTATTTCGCGATCATAGTCTATGTTTTTCAGAACTTTTCATTCGAGTTTATTGTTTTTGATTCGTATGATCCGCATCCGAAGAAAAAATGCGAAAATCAGTGTTTGAGAAAACCCTAATTTTTCAATTTTTTTTGGTTATTTTTCATTTATTTTGATTATCCTATAATCTTGTTGTTGATTTATCTTGTATTTTGTTATTTTTTTTAAAGAAAATAAAGCCATAAGAAAAACATAGTATGTATATATCAGGTCCAAGAAATTTTTGGAGTTTGAAATTTTTTGGGTGATTCGCAACATCCGCATCTGATGAAAAATGCGAAAATAAGTGTTTGAGAAAAAAACCAAATTTTGTAGAATTTTTTTAATTGTTATTTTTTAATTATTTTAGTTATCAGGATGTCACCCACACCAAACCTTCATCTTTTTTTTTTAAGATTATAAAAGGAAAAAATGTTCTAGTTTTCGATTTTTCAGATCGAAAAATCATTTTATATTTTACTTTATAAAATGGTTTTGGATCTAAAATTGACCAAAAATGGTTTTAATACTTTTTATAAAATAAAATTTTTTCGATTAGTTTATTTTATTTGTTTCGTTTTTACTGGTTATTAAGATCGAAAAATTATTTTACTGTTTAGTTTAGAAAATGGTTTTGGATCTCAAAATGACCAAAAATCGATTTGGTTTTGATACTTTAGGAATATCTGTGTTCACTAAATATTAGGAATATTGTGTATTCAAAATTCTGAAAAGAGATCTCGGATAAATTTCACTTTGAAGGTAAATATTTATTTTTCAATATTTTATTTTTAATTGTTTAATAATGTTTAGTTTTTTTACATCTACTGACACTATTTTTTTTTTCTATTTGCATGTTGAAATACAAACAAAAATGTGAAGATGTGTGTGTCAAAATCCATAAGAAGATCTCGGATAAATATAAATTTGCAGGTAATAATATTTTTTCATATTTTATTTTTCATCTTTTATTAATGAAGATTTTTTTAGGTATTCTGATTCCATTTTTTTTCTGTTGGCATGGTGAAACAGAGAAAAAATATAAAGATATGTGTTTAGTCCCTTCGAAGGTAAATGTTTCAATTTTTTCAGGTCATAAAATGGATATTGTAGATGTGTTTACTTTTTTTTTTTCCTCTGGTTTTTGCACTGAAATCTTAAACATATGTATATTTGTACTGGGAAAAATAGTCTCTAATCTGTGCATATTGAAAAGTGTTATGTTCCGATTTATATTGAATAATTAATAAAATTAAAAATTTGCAGTATTTTTTTTTCTGGATATGTTTTTTCTTCTTGAAGATGTTCTTCTATTATATTTGTTTACTATATAGTACAAATGTTTAAAAGGCATTTTCTTTGGGAATACACAGTTTTAAAAATTGCAAATAGTTTGTAATTATATTACTAGATAATAATAGTAAAATTTCCTCTGTTTTTTTCGGATCTGTTAAAGAAACTGGAACATGTTCTTAGTTTTTAGTTTTGTACTATGAAGTACGAAAGTTCAAGAGGCATTTTTTGTTTTGAAGAAACAGTCTAAAATCTATTTTTTTTAAATGTAATACTGGATATTAGAAACAGTATAAAATCTTATCTTCCATCAGTTTTTCTTTGCATTTCTGATTCTCATGTTTGATGTTCTGTTCATAATCGATATTCCAAGATATTGTTAACTAATTTTGATATTTTCAAAATCCATATAATTTATATAAGTCTATCAATGTTTCTAAGATGAACATTCTTTTTGTCAACCTATAATTTATATATAACTGAAATAAGGTATTTAATACTATAAAGTTGAAATTTATTACAATTATTTTTTAAATCTAACATTTATAATCCAATTTTTTCTATCATTCTT
Organism: Rehmannia glutinosa; assembly: GCA_016081115.2. Taxonomy (NCBI): domain Eukaryota; kingdom Viridiplantae; phylum Streptophyta; class Magnoliopsida; order Lamiales; family Orobanchaceae; genus Rehmannia; species Rehmannia glutinosa. Next base: position 108,746 of record JABTTQ020003130.1, read on the forward strand.
CAGGTAATATGTGGACTTTGATTGAAGTGATCAAAACATTTTTTAAAAAAAAGATAAGTATTCTTTATCTTCCTAAATTTTATACATATCTATGTTACTTCTTTCGGATTATGAACTTATACAATACATGTTCTTTATGTTGCAGGGGTTGTTTCAGTTTTGCTATTTAGAAATTAAAGACACCTATACTTAAGGTAAGAACACTATACACATACATATAGAATGAACATGTTTTTATAAACATAATTTTAAAGACAAAAAGTATACCATCTTCAAAATTTCCTTCTCTTGTTCTTTTCTTTTTCGCCCAATATAGTTGATCTTTTGAGTTGTCGCATTGTGATATCGTTGGTTGTTCCGTTTGGGGCACTTGGTATTTTTCTTGAATATGGATTGAGTGTGTTATTTTTATGCCACGACTTTTACCGAGTTGAAGTCCGATATTTGAAATTTGAAATATGTTTGAGAATTTATATTGGAGATAACAACTAATAAGGGTAAGTCTTGGTTAGCAAGAATATTAATTAATGAAAATATTAAGGAATATTATTTCGATATATTTATTTTCGTAATATGGCATATATTATGATCTCTATGAATTTTTCATCAACAAGAGATTATATATTTCCATTTTTTAATGCAGTTCTATGGTATGTTAGACCATAGATGTATATAAATTAGGTAAGATTCAAGAGTCATAATTAATTACGACTGTAGTGAATAGTATTGGAGATTTTTATGGATATGCTTAAAAAATCTGACATGATCTAATTTATTGAAAATAAAACTATATATTTCGACTTTTTTAGATGTGTATCTGTTATTTATCGCAATAGAGGATAAGTTTCTTTATGTTATTTGTTAAGGACTTTTTAAATGATTGAATTATGTTATGTCATTCACCTGTTTAAATTTATTGCAATTCGAATAAAGTGTTATTTGGGTTTTAAATTAAAATAAAGTCGACCCTCTAAGCAAAAAACCGGCACCCTATACCATGAGTGTAGTGAAATTCTGCAGGTGCTAGGGGGTCTTAATTGGATTTTTAATTTCTCCATTTGTGCTACAATTACTTGTTGTGTATTTGTGTATTAGGTGCCTTTTACGTTGGTTTATTTTTCTTTGGCAATGTGTTATTTTCTAAATATTTTCATAAGCTACTTAAATTTTAAAAGTCCAATTTAATTGTTTGAATAAGTAAAACAATTAATTGTTTAAAAAAGAAATAAAATGACTTTATTAATACCATAATATAAATCAATGAAAAGCAATAACCCTTGATTAAAAGAAACAAATTTAGTAATTTCTAACAAAGCTCCTAATAAAACCCCCAAAAATAAATCCAAATATTCAAATATCATAACATCTATTACTAAAGATAAGACTAATAATCGAACCTATCTTCACTTCAAATCATCATCTTCCTTCTTCACAAACTCCTTCGACTTCTTTGCAGTTGTTGAAGATGCATAATCATCAAAAAGCGCTCGTTTAAATGATGAGCTGCCTTTCACAACTTCTTTCCGTTTAGCACTCTTATTTGGAGTGTTAACTTCATCTTTCAAAGAGTCGTCCTGCAAAAAGAAATGTTTAATTAGATTTTAAAAATTTATTTGTTAAAAATGCAATAACAACAAAAGTCAACCTTTTTGTTGAAATCTCCATCATTGTGCAGCTTAGACAAAAAGTTTGATTCCTGCAATTGATTAAAAAATATCAGCGGCAACAGTTGTTAATAATGAAAAAATCTATATTAAATAAATAATAAAATATATTAAAACTCTTGAATAAATTAAAAGTTATAAATTTTCTTAAATACCTGACTTTCAATGGCAGCCCGTGAGAATGTTTTAATCAAATCTGGAATGGTTGTCAATTTCAAAACTGTTAAAAATCTATCATAATGGTTAAGTTGTTCTCCTTTGACTTGAACCTTAAAAAATGCTTGTACATCTATCAAACTGGCAATTTCATCTGGAATGTCTCGTCCATCGGACATCTATTCAATAAACAAAATTTATTTCATTAATAAGTTGGTAAACAGATTATTAAAATCGATATCACTATACATACATCAAGGTATTCTCTCCTAAGAAGCTAGCAAGGTTTTCAAGAAGCTTTTTGCAATCTCGATCCCACAACAAAAGTGGTACATTTCCAGTTTCATCAACAACATGTATCTCCAGCTTATACCTAATATTAAACATAAAAACCAATAAAATTTTTGATTACATATGATTTAAACAAAAATATTAATGCAAATAAAAAATAAATACCTTAATTGTCCAGTTTTTGAGAATTTGTCACACCCAAAACAATATAATTTTTCTCTTGCCTCAGATAGTTTCTTTGGACAAATTGGGCATGATAGATACTACCATTCCCCAATGAAAGAAATAATTGTACCACACACCCAAAAACTACCAATCTGTGAAAAACATTATTTAAGCCAAAACATGTCTTCACAAATTAATAATATGTAAAAAAAAATTAATATCGAAAATAATATATTTGTCAATTGAACTTTATTTTATATTTATAAAATATAACAAACAACAATCTATATAAAATAATACCTGTCTGTTTGTATTCAACTGCTCTATTGTTCTTATGGAAGAATCATAGGAGGCTAAATCTTGTAAACAGTCATTGGAAGGCACAAAATGACATGGTGATAGAGAAAAGTCGGGGTTGTTACTTTCACCAATGCTGAATAAAACAAAACAAAATTAATAATTATTCTACATTAATTTATTTAAACATAAAATATACCAATAATCAATAATATTCTAAATGTATACATGTTCTTAAATACCTTAATCTCTTCTTCTTCACCATTGACAATCAACTTTGTAATATGAAAAGAATTTGACAATTTAGCCTCATCTACATGTAGTAATGTAAACAATAAATTATAATTAAGTGATAGTATTAATAAACTCAAAAAAATACAAAACTTACTTATGAGTTTCAATTTTACCTTTAAAAATCTTTGCTCTGCACATTTGCAGAATAATGACAATTGGTTCGCGATTATGTTCTTCGAGATATGACAGTATTATATCAATATATTCTTTCCAAAAAGTGCATGTGATGCGATTTTTTCTGCATTACAGATACAAATTAGTAAAATAATATTAAAACTGAAAACACAGTTAAAAAAATTGATTTTTACTCCAAGTCCTCCAAAATTATGTCTAGGAATCGTGTTGTCTTTCCAGCAACTTTTGTTGTTTGTGCCGATTGCATCGACACAGCTCTCCCGATGATGTTTCTTAATAACCCAAAGAAGATAACATATAAAATTATGTGTTAGAAACAAAATATAAGAAAACAATGTTATTGAAATAGAATTTACCCAAAAGCATTGTATCATCAATTTTCTTAAAGTCATACAACTCCTTGAAATCTTTAAACACATACATGAACCTCGGATAGGTTTTATCAAACATCTCAAATATGTGTGTTTTACCATGAAATATTATCTTATATTTTGTCTCACACGTTTTGTATTTTTTTGATTGATTTGTAACTAAGAAGTCTCTAATGGCATAAATGCGCCCTTCAATTAGCAGCCTTTTGTGCTGGTCCATATGCATTTTTCAGATACTACATGCAAGATATATTAAATAAAATTAGACGATAATTAAATATTCGAATTTTTAAAATTGACATAATCAAAAATATTGACAAACCTCAGAATCATGGAAAATGCGTTCTAGACTATTAATTTGGTTGTTGTCATTGAAAGCTGGTTTTTGATAAACACGGACCAGACGAACTTTTATGGCCCAACTTGTCTTACTCTTGTTCAAATGCTTAATTAGACTAAACATATGTGACATCTCAAGGAAAAAACAAAGGAGAAAATCTGCACTTGGTTTGCTGGTAGAAAAACAAATTCACAGAAATTGAGAGAATGTTGCTCGAGAGAATATGTTGTCAATTGATGAATGTTGGAGGTTTTTGTAGTGTACCATTATGTAATAAAAGGAAAGATAAATTATGTATTTTAGTTAGGCAATTTTACAAAATACAGTTTTCTTTTTTGGTTTTAGTTAATTTTGTAACTCTTGTAATTATTTTCCTATTTTATTTAATTTGTTGATTGATTTTTTTATTCTCAGCCGAAATTTTTAATGTACGAAACAACTTACCAAATTTATTTTTTCAATTACGGATTTTTTAAATTAGGGAATTATATACTGCATATGTAATTGCCAAGCTTAGAAAAATTTCGAGATACGCCATAATTTAGGGGTTAAAATTGTTGTTAATTTGAATATAAAAATTAAAAACTCAAAAAAAAATTAGCCAGAAAATCGAGGAATCATTAAAAGCAAATTTAAAAACGCTTGTGGTATAAATATGCCAAATATTATGCACATAATTCAGAATTAAATATTCAGTCTATTAAATTTAGTATGTTGAATTATTATTAATGTTATCAGTTTGGTAATTTGAATTTGTAGTAATCAATCAATTACATAAGGTAAGTTGAATTCTCAATAATGCATAGTTAAGATTGTTAAGTTCTGAGAAAGTAAAAAATAAATGAAATAAGGTAAGTTGACTTCTCAATTACTGGCCGAAAAATAAAGGAAATAAAAAAATAAGGTAAGTTGAATTCTCAATTACTGGCCGAAAAATAAAGGAAATAAATAATAAGGTAAAACGTTTTTAGAAAGAGAAAAATGGGCGGAAAAAAATCGAGCTACTATTTTGAGAATAGTCTGTTATATATATATATATATATATATATATATATATGGTTAGAATAGTTGTGCCATACATATCGCTAGTGTTATAGAAAGTGAATTTTAAAAAAAAAAATAAAGGGAAAAAAAAGTTATTATCTTATGGCTCTATAAGCAAGTTGATTCATTATAAGTACAAAAACTTTTCGTTTTCTCCAATTCAATTCTTCTGAAAATTGTACTAAAAAAAAAGAAAATTCTTCTAAAAATTTATTTCCTAATAAAAAGAAAGTTTTATTTTGCTAGTTGAAATGATTGTGGTTTTAGGCTTTTAGCATGTATTTTATAGAACATTTGTCAAGACGAAAAGCTAATTAAGAAAGAGCACTTCTTTTTCACTTTGTTCTTACTTAAAAATTTCAATGTGGCAACAAAATTACCCAATCATATCCCAGAAATACTAGCAAATAAACTTCGGAAAATAGGAAATTAAAAATGTTGCATGGGGCCTTCAATACAAAAATCATAAGTGAAATTTCATGAGAAGATGATACAAGTGGACATGACCAAAAAAAATATAAGCTAAGAGGCTTAAAGGAAAAAGAACAGAGCAAGGATCTCACGCGACCACTTGCTTATTGAAGCATCCATCCTAAATGATAAACGAACAACTTAACATATTGAAGGCAACAACTCCCAAAGAATCAGGATTTCTATTCATAAAAGGAAATAGCAAAACTTCCTTAATATTGCGTGGGAGGAGAAGGGGACGTGTAGTAGTATGGTGGTGGTGGGGATGGTGATGGAGGTGGTGGAGATGTGTAGTAATATGGTGGAGGAGGAGAGGGAGATGGTGGGGGTGGTGAGTTGTAATAATATGGTGGAGGAGGAGACGGGGATGGTGGAGGAGGTGAGTTGAAATAATATGGTGGTGGTGGTGAAGGTGATGGTGGAGATGGTGAGTTATAAGTGTATGGTGCTTTTCCTGAGTGTTTTGGAGGTGGTGGCGACTTGTAGTAATACGCTGGTGGTGGAGGTGAGTTGTAGTAGTACTTCTTTGGGGGTGGTGGTGGAGACTTGTAATAATATTTCGGATGTTCTGCTTGCTTCAGAGGTGGTGGTGATTTATAATAATATGCTGGTGGTGGAGGTGAGTTATAGTAGTACTTCTTTGGTGGTGGTGGTGGAGATTTGTAATAATATTTTGGATGTTCTGCTTGCTTCGGAGGTGGTGGTGACTTGTAATAATATGCTGGCGGTGGAGGTGAGTTATAATAGTACTTCTTTGGTGGTGGTGGTGGTGGAGACTTGTAGTAATACTTCGGATGCTCTACGCGTTTTGGAGGTGGTGGTGACTTGTAATAGTAAGCTGGTGGTGGAGGTGAGCTATAGTAGTACTTCTTTGGTGGTGGTGGTGGAGATTTGTAATAATACTTTGGATGTTCTGCACGCTTTGGAGGTGGTGGTGACTTATAATAATATGCTGGAGGTGGAGGTGAATTATAGTAGTACTTTTTTGTGGCGGGGGAGGAGATTTATAGTAATATGGATGTTTTACATGTTTGGATGGGAGAGGTAATTTGGGCAAATGAGGCAAGTGTTTGTAGTGAGATTTTGGATGGAGTTTTGGCAATGGTGAATCATAAACATGCGGCTTATGGGCTGCCACTTGAGAGGCTATGATGCAAAATGCCAACGCACACATGACTAAGGGCAAGTGCCCTGGTTTTACTATGGCTCCCATTTTAGTAGCTAGTTTAATTGTGAATATTGAATATAAGGCTGAGCCCTTATATAGTGATCATAACTTACCCAAGCTATGCATTTAGTTTATAGTATTTAAATGTAGCTAATATATAGCTGGCTCAATATATTTGAACTACATGATGAAGGAGACTGCTTCCATATAGACTTTTGTTTGCTCTATACACAGATTTGGTTGCAAGTTATATGCACGACGGTCATTAATTAGTACAAAATCTTGTTAAGTCTATAAAATATACACTGTCATGTCTTCAATTAGAAAGGGAGATTTAGCATGTTTTACTTAAACTATATGACTTAACCACTAGATAAAGACATCCTAAAATATAATATTAGGATAATTACAAAAACTACCCCTCAGGTTTGGGGAAATATTCAAAAAACAAAAAAATTAAGTTTGATTATGTCTTAAATGTAAGGGATAATTGTGTATACTTTTACAAATATAAAGGGAGTGTTATGAAGGGGGCAAAGTATTATACAAAACCAAACCTCAAAGTGATTTTTGTAATATTTTTAAATTTCTGGTTCTTTTTTTTAAGCTCAAATATCGGGGGTAGTTTTTGTAATTGTCCCTTAATATGGTGGTATTCTAAGAAAATAAAGGGATAATTAAAACTTCATTTGACTTGAACTTTTCCTCATTATCCAATATTGTATATCATGTGGGTATTAATGGTATCCTCTTTCTAAATACCGCCCACGCAATACTTGGGTGATTTGCACGAGCACTCGGTGTAGGACTAGGTCACATATTTTTCTTTTATTATTTATTTGTATTAATAGTTGACTTATTGTTTCAAAATTAAATGAGCAATCATTTGTTTGAAGTATTACATAGGATGATATTCAACTTTGAGGATTGCCACGAATTAATTCAAGCTGATTCCCAATTGATAAGTTCCACTAAGATTTTTAATTCAAGCTGATTCCCAATTGATAAGTTCCACTAAAATAATTTAAAGAAGTAATTTTAATTTGCTCCCAAACTATTCGTGTATTTCTATTTTGTCTACTTAACTTTGAATTGTTCTACTTTATCCCATGAACTTTGCAAATTGTTGCATCAATTTAGCCTATAATTTCCAAATTTACCTCTTATTATTAGTGGATTGTCTGTAGCTATTACATCTCGAACAATTATTTGGATCAATTTTCTCTCAAAATCTCCTCACCTTTAATCAAGATACAAATAGTATTAAATAATAGTAAATCTCATTAATAAACCTAGGCTATGATACCATTTTAAAAGATCACAAAATAAAATAACCATAAAGATTAAAGAGTAAATTTGGAAATTATAAGCTAAGTGCAACAACTTACAAAATTCAGGGGGTAAAATAGAACAATCCAAAGTTAAATGGATAAAGTTAAAAAACTCACATAGTTTGAGGGGCAAATTAAAATTGCCTCTAATTTAAAACTAAACTTAATATGAAGCAAGCCAAATTATAGCAAGGATCAAAGTTCAAGGTTTAAATTTAATTTCAGGTTAAAAAAAGACTCAGCTGAAATTAGATTCTAACTCAATAATGAGTTTATCCCTATTCATTTTTAATAGGGATAATTACAAAAGACCCCTTCGGGTTTAGGCTGATTACAAAAAAATCCAGAGATATTTCAAAATTACAAAAAGCCCATCGGAGGGGGATTATGACTTAAATTTAAGGGGTAGCTGTAATATTTCTAGAAATATCAAGGGATTTTTGTAAATAATTTTGCTTATGAATGGGAAAATGTAAGACAGAGTCAAACTTCAAGGGTTATTTTTATAATTTTCAAAAATCTCTTGGTTTTTTTTGTAATTATCCCTTTTTAATATTCTCCCTTTTTGATTTGACCAGATATTTACTTACTCTTTGTTTCCTAATTTAGAACCTCATAAATCATAAAATCTTTGTACTTGAAGAGCATTCCCAATTGGCTCTTTATTTGAGAAATACTCTTTATTTTGAAGAGTGAACCACCAAAAATCATCTCCAACAAACTCTTGATTTTAAATTTAAACTTTAGATAATGAATTTTCACTCTTCAAATTTGGAGAGCCAATATAACTCTCTATAATTAATTGGTTAAAGGATTAGTTACTTCCAATTTCCAACTTGTTGATTTCTTGCACTTTAAATGACCATTTTGATTAATAGTTTCTAAAAATTAACATAAATTTGAAATAAAGAGCCAAATACAAAGAGTGTGTTGAAAATTATAAAAAATACCACTCTTTAAATTTAAAAATGTTCTTTATATTACAAAATATGCTCTTTAAATTTAAAGAGTCTCTTGGGGATGCTCTAACACAGAAATGTTACGATCGGAATTTCAACTTCAATAAGACTATCCTGGTGGTTGGGAAATAGTTGTAAATCTTTATCCTACATGAGAAGATATGTTTTGCATCTTACACGAGGTTGCATAAATTACTAGGTGCTAATCGGCTGGAAATCCAACCCCTAGCTTCTAGGCGACGCCTAGAAACATTACTATTTATTATTTTATTTTAATCAATTTTTTCTCAATTTTTGGCCGCCTAGATACAATTTTTGGTCACCTAGTTCTTGCCTAGGCCCAAGTTTTGGCCGCTTAGGCCCGATCTTTTTGATGAGATTTTACCACCAATTAGGACATAACGGTGCGGGCCTAAGGCGCTAAGCGCGTTGGCTCATTTTTACAACACCGTCTTACTGACCTTAGTGTCATATTCGAAAAATCTTATAAAGTATGTGTGATCAAGCTTAAGAACAAGAATTAGGAAAAGGGTTCTAAATCTGATTATCACTCCCATATCTCAAATCATAATGTCTTAGCAGCATGATTGGTATGCGTGAACAAAATTAGATAGGAATGAAATTTATGAATGGAATAACAATAAGAAAGGAATGGTATGATGATATCATATTGGTATGCATAAGGAATGCAAAAAAGAATGAATGAATACTTTTCCACTTGGTTTCAATATCTTGATATTGATAATTATAAATAAACTATAGTAATGGAGGAAAATAATTTTAAATATCAGTTTATTCTTAAATAGAAATTTTTAGATAAAATTATGTTAAATATATTATGCATAATGGATTTAAGATTATTAGAATGTGTGTTAACGATATATATATATATATGATATAAACAACATTTTATTCAATATTTTAATAAAAAATAAAAAATAAAGTCTTATATCAAGTTTTTTATTTTAACTTTTAAATTTTGATAAAAATTGGCTACAATTTAAGAAAATATTACATATAAATTATATTTAAACTATAAATAACTTATTTATTTATTTGTAACATTACTTTACAGAAATCTAGATGATGTCCTTTTTGGTTATTTTCAAAAGGATAATTCATCAACTTAATAAAATTAGTGCCATTCTTGAAGATTGAGAATAATTAAACCCGTGGTGGAGGAAAGAAATGGTTACTCCTTACTTTTGGTATTGCAGATTCCCATTTCCCATGGGAATGAATTTATTTCCGAATTATATCAATAGTGTGAATGAAAGTAAACAAAGGAAGCCCATTCTATTCTCACATGAGGTTAAATAAGGCAATTGAGATTAAAGAATAGAAGTTTATTTTCTAGCATTTTATCAAATGCATAAGGAAAGGAGGGAAAAGGGTGAACCTATACCATGTTAAATCAACAACTTCACAAGATACCATGGATAACCATGAAAATAAAAATAAGGTAACAAATCCAAAAGAATTCTTGAAGCAATTTTATATATAAAAGCATATGAAGTTGAAGTAAATATACTCCCACCAAAGTGACACTAATCTTATTAGGGAGAACCTAAATCTTCTAATCTATCTATCTATACTTATTATTTTTTTATTATAAAAGTGTAAATAGGTTTTAAGGTTTATTGAAATTTTTGATTTGCCAAAAATGTCCTCATCGTAAAGTTAGCTTTAAGGGTAATTAAGTAGTTTTTATATTGATTTTGATTTTATCTGTTTAATAATATTGACAAGTGTCTCTTTATATTCCAAACTCTTCTTATATGATTTATATCAATTTTAATTCTTAGAATATTTTAAATTTTTAGATAATATTCATTTTATATTATACTAGATATCGAGAGTTTTCCAACCATATGTCATAAGCATATATAAAAGACTTCATATGAGAGAATTTTAGCCATTTAAAGTTGAGTGCTATGCAAAATGTACATTTATAATATTTTTCTTTAATTCTAAATAATTAAATACATCAAAAAAGAAAAAAGAATATGAATTTACAGCAAGATGAAGAGAAAAAATAAATAAATAATATTTTATTTTATTTTATTCAAAATAAATAGCAGGACAAAATATATTTTCTAAACTTCACTATTGGTTGGGAATATCCATACAATAATAAATTTATCATCTATTACACACCCTAAATTGTGAGATAATATTATTTTTGGTTGGAGTAAATGATACATTTTTTAGGTAAGGGAAGATGGAAATTTGTGACCATTGAAAATTTCAAGGAATTTTATGCTTTTCCCATAAAAAATAATTAGTTTTTAAGATAAGTTAAATATAAACTTTTACTAAAATTTTGAATAAATATTATTTTGTTTCTAAGATCTATTCATTAATCTTTATGTATATTTTTCCCGTAATAATGGATATACAGTTCAACATGATTTAGATTCAATTATTAGTTTATTTTATTCTTGTGTTCTTTTGATAAAAAAAAACTCGATCATTGTGACGATGTAAAGTTAAATTTGCAAAATAAATATACTATAAGTATATACTTTAAAATTTAAAAATTAAATAAACTTGGCTAAGAGTTATGTGCTTGAAATTAATGAAATGAGATTTTAAATCTCCAAGTGAAGTGGATGAGATGAGTAATATTTGTTTAATTTTGATTATCCACAACTGTATATTTATAATTTTTTTACTTTTTTAGGGTTGGCATATATATTTCTAGTAAAACTAAATAAATAAAAAATGAAAGAAGAAATGATTTTACAACAAAAATTACAATAACAATATAAAACAGTTAATACTAATAATTTTGAGGCTAAATTGAAAAATTGGTTCGAAGAAGGAACAATGTAAGAGAACTAATTTTTCTTTAACGCTTATTTTTTTTTATGGATGCACCATTTGACCTTTTAAATCCTATATTTTAGATTCATTTATCAATTTTAATAATATATCATTGTATATTCTTTTAGTTAAATAAACCCAGTAAATATGATGATAAAAATATGAAATTAACTATAAAAGATACTTAAAATGATAAATATTTGTTCTCAAACTTAACGAAATGTAATTATAAATTATATTTTAATATGGAGGTATAAAAAGCAGGAAAATATATTTTTTAATTTTGATTTTATTTGTCTTGGCATAATAAAATTTTAATTAATAGGATAAAAGATCTAACAAGTTTGGATAAAAAGGAAAATAAGGTATTTTATTGTAGCAAAATTATTTTATTTTAAAATTATAAATAAGAAGTCAATATGACATTTAATATTTTATTCTATTTTACATATCAGGAATTTGAATTTAGATTGAAATTATTGTTCCTATGTAGTCTTTTTTATTTTATGGTAGTTGTTTTTGTTTATTACTTATACAGAGGTGTACAAGTTGAAAGCAATTGCATAAATAAATAGACTTTGATTTGAAAAAACAAAAAATAATATAATAAATTAAAATAGATTTAAATAAAATACAGTTAAAAATGGTGCGTATATATATATATATATATATATATATATATATATATATATACTATTGTAAGAATGCTAGAAGAAATATTGAAGAAATATCACTTACATGTGTACATTTTAACATTTATGACAATACTTGACTTTGCTGAAAACTTACATACGCCCTTAATAAATTATATAATTTTAGGTAAAAAATATATGTATTATATTATTTAGATAGTGAAATAATCTAACATAACAAAAAACAAATGTAATATAATATGGAGAAAATTATTTAATTTTCATTTTAATTTTTAAATTAGTTAACTAAACTTATTTTTATTTTTTATTAATTAAATTTTAATTTATGTTTATTAATTTACTAATCTAACGTAATTAATTTTAATTTATTAAAAATTATTAATATTTTAGAAACTTCTTTTTATTTTTTATTCATTAAATAATTAAAATTTTAATTGATTTTATCATTTAAATAAGTGTACTCAAAAATTCATTTTGAGTATAATTATGTTTTTTTGGGGGGCATTTTCGTCCTTAAAAGTGAATAGTACCAAATTATAAAAAAAATATGAAGTATGGGTACTAAATTGGTAACTCGAAAATGTCATGTACCAAATCAGCAAAGTGCCTATAGGTCAGGTACTAAAAAATAATAATCCTTATATTTATTTCCTTCTTTAGAGTTCAAAAGTAAAATTCTAACCATTCATATATAAATTCTATATATAAATAATAATTAATCATTTAATCAAATGCTCAAATGTATTTATTGACATTCTTCAACATTAAATTCATCATCTGGTAGAGCTGATTTAATATTAGGTCGAATATTTAAATTTATGAACATATTTATATTTTACATTTTAAGCATTCAAATACATGCATTATAGTTTCGTGAATTGTGTTGTAAATTATGCTACATTGAAAGATGCTCACCGACAAAGATAAAATGAATTTTTTTATGCTTAAGGCAATAAAATGATAGGCCTATCAATTTATATATGACGTTTTTTCTGATTTTACAAAAAAACGTAATAAATTGAGGCCTATATTTTGCTTGAAAATGTCACATGCATAGAACATGACAACTAAAAAGTGAAGAGTTTTTTGTTATGTCATTCTTATAAAAATGTTATAGCTTAACCTATGTTTTACGGTTATTTGACACACTTCTGGACTATTATATTCTATATTCTATAAGTTTGTTGTAAAGCTCTGAATAATGGATTATACTTTGGATATGCTCCATTAAATGGATTTTTAGAATGTAAATGATTTTTTGAAAGAAAACAACATAAAAGACAAAATTGAGGTTCTTCATATAATTTATTTCAATGTATTAATTAATAATTTTTACTGTTATTAAATTTGTCACTACTATATTAAATAACTAATTTTTGATACAAAAATTAATTAGAATAATAATTAGTCACGTCGGCACACTCAATAATAAAAAAATTATTTGGAAATAATAAATTTATGATGTTGTGCATGCTCTTAATGATAATTGAATAGAGCATAAATATTATTAGACACTCAATAATTCTGATTCTCTATGATGTGGTTCTGTCGTTTATTTGATATATAAATGTGACTATTCTTTCAAACTGAATCAATTTATTGACCGTTTTCAATTACAATTGATTCGTCTATTTTATCTTCATCTCTATTATATAAATAATTAATTTAATCATGGAGAACATGAGAAAAATTGGATAATGGTCGAATGGTAAAGACTCTCATCCCAGCTAAAGGTGTGGGATTTGATTCCTATCATCCTTCCCCTCCCAAGATATGTACTTAAATATAAGAAAAAGGAGAACATGAATCAAAATATTACGGGAGCTAAGCTTCTAAACATAAAATGAAATTTTACTTTCTCATCGATCTTAACAAAAGAGGCACATGTGATGAATGAAAAATTGAATCTTGTGGTCAGGTCAAACCGATTTAAAAGACAACACATATTAGGAAATGGAGTAAAAGAGAAATACATCCATACGTCAACCAATCATGCCCGGGCTAAAAGTGCATTCAAAAACAAATTGCAAAAAAATCTCAAAGCTAAATATGAAGAAGAAGTAGACACTCAAAAAATAAACAAGAGATGCATTAATTTAAAACTCGTCTTGAATATATATATATATATATATTTTTTTAATTTATATATAGATTACTTATCAGTTTTTTTAATATCCATTGTACCTTGTTGAGCGATAATATCATTTAAGTATCATGTTTTTTAGTTCAAAATGTCTTAACCATATTTCACCAACAAATAAGTTTAAATTTAGGTTTTGCAAACTTTCTTTTAAGATCAAAATACATGAATGATATTTATTATAAATACAAAATAATATAATAAAAATTGATTCCAAATTTATAGATTTAATTTAAATTAAATTAATAAAATTATTTGGTTCACGTGCAACGCACGTTCACCTTACTAGTAACACAAATAGAGTGAAAAATGACATTTGGGTATAGAAAACCATATGGGAAACCAATGCAGAAAGTTGTATTGAGAAATTATAACCTTGAATAAAAATGGAAAAAAATGAAGCCACCATCCTATGCTGAGAAGAGCATCTTTCAGTGCTTTGGAACATCAACAACCACCTCCTTGTAACAAATTGGGCAAGCCTGTTATACTAAAGATTGTTAGCAAATTAATAACTTGGGCAGTTCTCAAGAAGAAAGGAAGTTTACCGACTTACTTTATTGATACTAAGCCATCTGCTCCCACAACCAGTATGGTAGAGATGTTTACACGGAAGAGTCATTCGCCTATCACCTCTTTTATACTCCATCTGGCAAATTACGCACCTTTTTAACCCAAAAAATAAATCCAATTAATTACTCGAAATTGACTTCAGCCTGCACCATATGTAACATAGCTCAAACAACATATTTAAAAAGTCAGATGAAATCAACAAAATACAACATTCTTGTTATAAATATTAGGGATGATTACAAATACTATCCTTGAGGTTTAGCAAAATAAAGAAACAGTTATCTTTCAAAATTACAAATACCCCTTGACATGTGTTTATATTTTACAAATTGCACCAATTGAGAGGGTGTTTTTTTTTGGGGGGTGTATGGTTTGTCTAACAATACAAATGCCTCAAACGGAGCATTTGTAATTTTAAAAGATGATTGGATTTTTTTGTAACTAGATTAAACCTTAAGGGTAGTTATTGTAATTATCCCTAAATATTATGCATATGAAATGTAACCTCCTCATTTGTTAAGTTAAAGTATCAATGCACATGCAATTAGCAAACAACAAAGGCAGTCAGGTTATTTTTAGTGCATAGAGAGGTGATATACATCAAGCACTGTCATATATTCTCCAGCACAATTGAGAATATATGCTTAGTCCCCCTTCCCCAACTGTAGCAGCCTCTAGTTATCTCAAGCAGAACCCACAACTTGCTAACAACCAATCCAACACATTGGTGATCAGAGACCCATCATTAACATCCACTGTATAATTTTGTATCCACTGATTGATTCAAACATGTGACCTCATTCAAACAGATGATATGCTCTTCCCCAAAAGTAAGAACTGAGTAACCCTGATACAATTTTATAATACCTTACAAGAACCTGATGAATCTTGATAAATATCAACAACACCCTACTCTACTTAATGGTTGAAAAGAAATCTTGCTTTCAGATTTCAAGCATAAGCTAATCATCAAGCATTGGAGAAAAGCCAGAATAACAATGAGACTTGACATAAAAAATTGCTCAACCAGAACAACTTGACTGTCACTCATAAAATATGCTGGAAGAAAATTTAAAATTTACCTTTCACCTCTGAATCTCTTTCTAGAGAATAAGCCACATTTGAACTTTGATGTTGGAAGCAATGCAATTTGATCTTGAGAGAGACCCCTGCTTTGAGTCCCAACTGCCTCGCCCAGCTCAAGTAACTCCTGCAAAAGGGTTTCACATAAATTAATATATATTTTTTCAGCAAACACTATACTATTGAAAAACCACAATTCAAATTTGCTTTATTGAATATGAGTTGGCAACCTCACACCTGATCTGCGATTATTAAAGTCGAGTTAACTAAATGCATATATTATTTCTGAACAATCACTTCAAGAATACAAAAAGCGCTCCAACCTAGTCATACTAGGATCAGTAAATTTTTCTTGAAAAAAACACAACAAAATACAAATTCACTCCATCCTTTTCCAGACATATGATAAGTATCATGGCCAATCAGTTCAATGAATTTATAGTAAAATATCGGAGCAAGCAGATGAAGCAAAAAAACCACCAGCAATATGATTCACTGAATTACAAGAAGTATATTCATATGGAAAACAATGATACTCACTGATGACAAACATACAATGAGTGGCGGCCATCAACCAAAAAATTCAAGTTTTTATCCATCCCTGTTTTCATTGGTTTTTGGCAGGTGTAAGAATTTTTTGGAAACTTCTGTTTTGGTGGGAAAAGTCAACCCAATATTCAACCCAAACCTGAACTTCAAGAAAAAGGTAAAAAAAAATTGTAAATTATGAATTATGGTTGCATAACTATTGGTGTCAATCAATCAGCTGCTGCTTCTGCAATTCTCTACCACCATCTCTTTACTCAAATCTTCTGCCATCAAGCCCCCACAACCTGGTTTGTATGCATTGGATCTACTGGACGTTATGCGACCATACCCTGCCGCCATATTGGTTCAAGCTTCTGCAGTTCTATCCACCTCAGGCAGCTCCCTTATGCCTCCACCTAAGCTGTCTTCATCACCCCCACACCTTTCCCTTTTCTCTAGTTTTCAATGGATGTTAGTTGCATGTTGTTATCTTTATTTTTTAATTTCACTTAATCCACTGCCAAGTGCAGACTCCGACTCCTACCACCTCTCAATCAAGACATGTGGGACTGACTGGACTGTGGAAATGATGCGGTGTGATGGAAAAATCCCATGGTGGAAAAATTTGCATATAAAAAATGGTATTAGGGAAAAGTAAATCCTTTAACTCTACCAAAATATCGAATGATCTGAAGCTTAACTAGATGGTTTGTTGTCCAGTTCCTGTCCTGGAAGCAATCAAGGCTAATTGGTGCCCATTTTTGTTTAGTGATCCAAATGCAAGAAAACTCATCCTAATCGCACAGCTTGTATCTTGCTTTTGGAGGGATCTCTGACCAAAATTGTCAAAAACTACTCAACCAAAAGTAGGATAAATTTATGAAAATTTAGTATTTCAAAAATAGAGTAGCCTAATAGTTGAAATATTAACTACAAGGGCATGTAGCAGACACATGGCCTCAATTTAAACCAGGTAATAGATGCATCCGTAAAATGGAGTTATATCCAACAAACTCTTCATGATAAATGATACAGTCATTAAATTCAAAAATAAAAATAAAAAAGTCACTAGATTTCTAATTTCTCTAATTTTCAAAACTCATGAACCATGAATCAAGATCAAAAGCTCCATATTTGAATATTATAATTTATATATAGTATTAGGACGACTTATTGAAACATCATTTATCTAAATTCATTCAACAGTAATATTTCACCAGTGGACTTGTATTTAAGATCCTAGAACTTATAACAATTTTTAGATCTAGGTACATAAAGCATGTTAACAGATGAAACATGATTGAAATTTCAAACCTCATATGTCATGTTGTCAGGATCAATGTTGTCTTGCCAAGCAACCTGCAGTAATCCAAGAAAATAAGTAAACAAAAGTTTACTCAAAATTGTGATGGAAATGGCCATAAACCTGGAAAGCTCTATGTAAACAAACTAAGAAGGGGAAACTAGAATACCTCATTATCACGAGCATCTTGATGATTTCGAGGACCTATAATTGCAAGGAACAATGATTATTTTAAAGATGATTAAAATGCAGGTATATCTGCAGATGGCAACACCATATCAGAGTAGAAACACAATTTGAAAAGCAAATAAAACCAGTACATTTTAGAGCATTTGTTACCCCCATGAGCAGCATACTGCATGGACCAAGCACAATTCTCTGTGTGATATAAGCTAATCAGAAAGAGTACTCTATTGCTAATAACCCTCCAAATATATGGTTTTCTTTGGTGTTTATTCCAATATAGTATTATAAGTAATAGCATTGATCACACGTGTAGAACAGACAACAAAGGTCTCTAGTATGCTACTAATGGAACTTCATACCAAACTCAAAAAACAAGATTAAATCAAAGATGCCAAAAGAAGAAGTTGCAAGCTATAATCAGAATTTTCATGCGTTAAAAAATAACTTCCTTTCACAAGGTAACCGTTGTAAGGGAGCAAAGCAGAGATATATGTCCGATCTTACACTCTATTGGGCGAGCATGAGAGTTGGAGCTCGAATTTCCTTCCTGGTGAACATGTGAAACAGTAGCCTGATCATCAGCCCCCACTGAGAGGTTTTCCAAATGCCCTCTATATTCATCAGTCGGAATATGATTATCGGCCACATAGCCATTCCCATATTCATAGTATGAGAAACTTCCGGGTTCAGATACCGCAAATTTGTATAGACTAGTATTCGTTGTTGGGTAAGAATTGTAAGCATTCCCCTGCACATAATTCAGACCAATCAAACATGTTCGTCCCGGAATCGATGAGCAAGCCTTTTGATAGAAAATATTTTGTTTTCAGATACCAATTTAATAGCACGAATAGATGTGATGGAATGTTCAGATTATTAAAGCTTCAGTTAAGTAAAGTCTAGAAAGCACACAATCAGATCATCTGCATATCTATTACAAGTATTTTAAACCAATTTTGAACATAACTCAACTGACCAAGCTCATATATAAGAATAAACAAGTCTATAAATGCTGAAGCTCAATAATGTTACTCGAGCCAATTTTGAATGAAGTTTTGGTTCCAGAGTCCAAGCTGACTCAGGGCAGCTCAATAAAATACTAATGTATGTTCCAAAGGTTCAATCAGACCAGGTCCCCAGGCAGTATATATCATTAGCTTCGTCCTTTCCACATCCAAGCCATCTTCAACAAGCATCAAATAAATCAACCATGTCCTAAGCTAGATGGCGAAAGTTGAATATTCCAACATTTGCAAAAACTGTATCTTATTATAAGCAAAACCAAGGAAGAAACTAGAAAGCTTAATGATACATATTTCATGAAGGAAGCCAATCAAAACTTTGACAATTACCTCAACATAATTTGCATCCGCAAAAATGTAATTCACGTGGTCATAAGTAAGGCCTCCGAAAAAATCCACAAAGCTTCCAATTGAATTATAGGGCATAGAATGGTTTTGGTAGTGAACTTCCATTGGTGGATTCCAGCTCATTTTGAAAAATATTTCTAACACAACATAGAAAACATAGATCAAATTAGAGATATTAATTTGTTGTTGCATATAGAGTTCCAATAAAACAATTACATTTTACTAACCGGTAATTTCTTTGCAAAATTTGGACTCGGGCAAAAATATTTCAAAACTAAGAAAAATCTAAATCGTTATCCTATATTCCCCCTTCACCTGCAATGAATGAACATCTATTAAACCTTTTTCCACCACAAAGTCGAAAATGTTTGCATACTTACAGTAACAAGAAAGCATTAATTACAACATTAACTGAACATGTAATTCCAAGTTGGTTAAGGAAAATTCAGTTTCAGACAGAAGGTTCATATCAAACACTCACCATAAATTGTTTATGCGCATAAGGAAAAGAAATAATGATGAACGAGAAAAATATCAAAAAACACTACATTCTACAAACAAGAGACATTTACTCCATCAAGACGAAATGAAAACACTGATGTTTTGAAAAGCATTTTTCAGGAAATGAATACATAACATAAACAAAGTAAACACCGAACATTCGAAGTTAAAAAATAACATGCAATTTGAAAATTGAACGGATCGCAATAAAATTGAACGCAGATGAAAAAGAATATCATTATCAATACCACGTTAAACTGAACACATCAATCTAGCGAAGCAAATTAAAGGAAATTGCACTTATTTCATGTAAATCAATCCAAAAAGAAAAAAAAAAAAAAAAACTGTATCGGTATAGGAATCGATTCTTTGAAGACAGAGAAAGGATTAAAGAACCAAATTTTCCGAACGCAAGTCTTCTACTGATCAAAGAAATAGCGCATGAAAACGAGACAGAGAGCAATGTGTTCACCTTTTGTCTCTTTCTCTTTTTATAATGCATTCTACAAGATTGTGACTGTAATAAATGCTCACAGGAACCCAAAAGTACAACTCTCGCTACGTAAAGAACAAATATAATCTGATAGAGTGACTACCAATAGAAGAAAGTGCTTGGAATTAGTAACAGTGTTTAATGTCTAAACATATTAATTGATCTTTTTAAATTATTTTATTTTATTGTAATCTTGATTTGATATTTCTTATGAGATTTAGGGAGTGTTTGCAAACACTAAAAATAAGTGCTTTTCAGTTTTTTACTTAAAAAAAGCAGTTTTTAGTGTTTGCATATACCAGTTTCTGCTTCTAATTCTACTTCATTTAATCAGAATCAGGGAGATGGGTGCTTTAGATTCTGCTTCTGCTTTTAGTTTGAATTTTACAAATAAATAAGTACTTTTACTACTTTTTCACCAAACAGTCTCAACTTCTTATTCTCAACTTTTAATTCTATTTTCAAACACTAGCAACTTCTGATTCTCAACTACTTCTACTTCTCCTATAATAAATCACTTCTTCTAAAAGCAGAAGTTTTTGCAAACACTACCTTAGAGTTGAGTAAATCTATCCATTATTAATTAATATGTTTACCTTTATATGGAAAAATGAATTTGAAGTTGACTTGATTCACCAAACAATCTCAACTTCTTATTCTCAACTTTTAATTCTATTTTCAAACACTAGCAACTTCTGATTCTCAACTACTTCTACTTCTCCTATAATAAATCACTTCTTCTAAAAGCAGAAGTTTTTGCAAACACTCCCTTAGAGTTGAGTAAATCTATCCATTATTAATTAATATGTTTACCTTTATATGGAAAAATGAATTTGAAGTTGACTTGATTTAATGAAGAACTAATGTCATGGAAAATTAAATATTGTAAAATCACAAGTCACATTCAAGAATATTGGGTTTATATTTGTACACCACTAAGAAAATGAGCCAAAATCAATAAGCAAAGTAGGAGCTAAAAAGCAAATGGTTTTGCCCTTCCCTTTTTTGTTCTCCATTTAATTTTGTTGTCTCATCGCCAAAAGGAAAAAAAAACACAATTATGGTATTGTTATTGAAATTTCACTTTTTTCATACTACCACTGCACCCTTTTGTAATACCTAGAGGCTAAGATTTTGATTTATGTTTTGTTATGTTGCTCATGATTATATTTATTGCATACTAATATTTGATAAACTGAAATATTACAAACTATTGTCCTTCTATAGTTTGAAAATTCACAGTGGTACCTCGTCATAATTTTAAGAATGGTAATCAAACATCATTGCACGTACTTCGTCAATCATTTTCATCTAAAATGACATCAATTCCTTACAGTTTCACTATAATGTTTGTTAATGTGTGGATTTTTATTTCCGACATGTCAACCAAAAATATGGACCTTGCGAGTTAACAATTTCAATTGCAGTGATGAAAACAACAAAGCAATAAAAATACGAGTAATTGCCAACCTTCGGGAGGTCAGACTTAAGGCTCATTTTTCATCGAATTTGGTAGTTTAATATAACGAATGCTTGTCTATACATATATTGCATAGAGAAAGCCCATGTCCTAGTCATAAATGTGGTTATTTATTGGGATTAGTCGTCACTTGGGTAGCATCAACTTACCCTATTTATAGAGGGAGATTCATTCTATTTTTCTAACCTAGTTGACTTTGATGATTAAAGTAGTAACACCAATTCCTCATATATATGTAGATGTATTGATACCCTTAATGTTAGAATGTTAGAGAACTATTGGGATATGATTATATTAGAGGGGTGACATATTGCATGATGGTTGTCGCCTGATACACCTTGGGAGGCGTTTTTCTTCTCTATTAAGTTACGCAAGGTCGTTGAGCTGAATTGATACGCCTTATTAGTGGCTAGGTCGGATAAATTAATCGTGGTATCCTTCGAATTGTATGAACCCGATCGGCTAACCAGTTTGGTCTATTATACGTAAAGTTGTGCCTTTGAGTTGACATGCCTGTGGGAACGAACCTTTATTTTTTGGGATATGGAATTGGTCGGTCGAAATCCCTTCAACTGACGTTTTCGATTATTATATATCCTAAATGGGACACTTATCTGACGTGGATCCTTGTTGCCAGAGCCACGCCGAAAGGTTACAATAATGTTGATAATGATAATGATAATGAAGCATTTATAATTTCACACAACCCTAAAATTTTAAAAGTTTAATATTTATTTTTTAAAAGTTTAATATCTTGAACTTAATTGATTATTTAAAAAATTGCAATTGGAATTAGATATGAGAAGTCACTTACGAGTATTACGTAAATAATATACATTAATCATATTCAATAACTACAAAAAAAATGAGAGTTGGACAATAGTTCGTGGTCAAGACTCTCATGCCTATAGTAGAGGTCTCAGGTTCGATTTATGTTACCCTTCTCCTCTCGCTATTTTAAAGATCATAAGATCTCCTGAAGCGATATAACAGGAAGACGTAATGAAAAAAACCACAACAAAAATGAAAAGAGGAAAAAAAATCTAAAAGAAAAGTGGGGTAAAAAGAACAGTTGTTATGTCTCACATGCGGTGCGTGAGTTGTCTCCGTACCGAGCAGACACGCAAAGCTTGTTACTTGTTAGAGAACAGAAAATAATTTGCTGCGATGTGGCACACCATAAGAAGAAAAGGTCAGATGATTTGTGGGGACAGGAAAGTGGGATTCATTACGACTCGGCGCAATGAGGTGCTCCTTAATCCTTATTGGAGCTTTTTGTTTGGCAACCTAATTTTGATAAACAAAATTCAAAGGTGCCGATGTGGCGTGGGGCCCGCTCAACATTGATCTTTTGACCGGGAACCGGATTCACCGGTCTCCTCAGTTTTATATGGGGCCCATCTGATTATTTTGAGCGAAAAATGAAAGGGGAGGACCTGGGGGTCCCGTTTATTGTGGTTTTTTGAACTTTACTTCTTCCATGTCTTCTGTGCTGGGCAGGAATAAAAGTTTTTATATGCAAGAGTAACGGAGATGGTGTAATGGTGCAGACCTTCGATTGTTAATTCAAGATTCATACTTTTATACGTCTCTCCTAAAATATAAATAGAGGGATTTCTATAAATTGTATCAGGGCATGTCCAATGGGGGCTTTTTTGAGAGGTTTGTAAAAAACCTTATTGACAAACCTCACCACCATTGTAGAACATAGGTTTTTTCATCACCAAAAAAAGCGGTACCGTGTTTACGGTACCGCATCTTCAGTTTTTCTTTTTAATTAAAAATGGCACAAGTGGGCTTGGGCCTTCGATAAATAATTAAAATAATATTTATTATATAGAAATCATGTAATATAAATATAAATTATTTAAATAATATTTATTATATATAAATTATGTATATAAATATAAATAGTATTTATTATATATAAAATATAATATAAATAATATTTTAAATATAAATGTAAATAATATTTATTATATATAAAATATGTATAAAAATATTTTTTTATTTTATAAAAATATAATATATATATACATTTATATAAATGTAATAGTCCATTTATAGTGTTTTACTTTTCAATGAATCTTATATCACAACATTCAACAAAGAAATAATAGTAATAGATTTGTGACACAAAAAACATAATCAAATTCGCTTGTAAGAGATTTCCATCATTTTTTAGTGCCAAAATCTTTTTTCGTCTTCATTTTAGATTATGGATTTGAAATTATGGATTTCAAATACATAATAATAAATTCATTAGATTGTTTGGATAAGATTATTCTACGACAGATTTCAAATACTTAGATTCCATTTTGTGCTATTTTTTAAGGCATTATAGAGAATTTATAGTATTTAATTTGGAGTCATTTGAAATCATTACTCTAAATCATTTCCTCAAATCCAAATCATCTCATCCCAATGCAACCTTAGTTCAAGGATAATTGTAATCTATAGAATGTACGCATCAATGAAATTGACTTAAAAGAAATGCCAGAGGTCTAACCTAACCGTTTGTTTGATTTTTGAATTTGTTAAACTTAAATAGACGAGTTTGATAAGTTAGAGTTTGTTGAACTCATGAATCTAACACCATAATTACAGTTTTATTGGTTCATGATGGATTAACTTACTTGTATTTTCCCCCATCATTTGTTTAGCCATTGCCAAAACAATGTGTTGCTTTCGCAATCCTTGTTATCGTCTGAAGGACGTTTGGCAGCTTACTCTTTATAACACAACTAAGGAAAGGAACCTTGCACGGAGAAGGGAGTCGATGGACACTCTTCAGTCTTCAGGGGATTCCATTTTAGAGAAATGAGGAGTGGCAATATATATATGTAGTGCTAAATTCTTTTATCCAATTTTGGCCATTGAAAACCAACTATACCTTTAACTAAAAGGGTTCGCGTCGTTTAACTAATTATGTACACTAAGTAATTATGTACACTAAGTAATTAATTAAGACTGGGTCTATGTTTATACAATTAAGATCCTCTATTCCAAAGGGTTGAGATATACTATTCCATTTAGTATTTCATCATATACTCATTTGATGTTACATGTATAAATATGACATCATCATGTACAATTTATATGTATTGATATCGTTATATAGAAAATGTAACAATAAATGGAATAAAAGATCTCAATTGATTTTTATACGAGCCAAGTTCATAGTTCAATCTAAAAGTTGTTGTTGATCCTCTAACAATACATAGACATGTGGTTAAGATCATGACACACATCTATAGTATGTGTATATAACTCCTATATTTCTCTTTCTATAAATATATAGTCAACTTTGTGTTGTAATAAAATAGATGCAACTAAAAGTTTCTAATTTTACTAATTTCCTCCGATTCTATTAATCTAATTTTCCGTTGAGGGCTATCCAACCAGCCTAACGTCCTTCTAATTTTGCAAGTCAATTATATTACAACTTTTATGATAACACAATCAAGTTCGTATTCGACTAGCTAGCTCTTGGGATCAAGTTCGATTCAACTCCACAATGTATCAAATTATCAGACACTGACTTAAAATTCTTGATTTCAAACATAGCTATGAATTATTGTTTTTGTCGAACTTAGCTTAAAAAGCAAAGAGATAAAGCTTTTGTCAAAAAAGAAAAACTAAACGAAGAGATAAAGCTTGAATATCTCTTTAATGAATAAAAACTAAACGAAGAGATAAACAAAGAGGTTATAAAAGAAATAATTTCTTTAATGTCCAAAAACTTAACAACTCATTTTTCACAAAAATAAAATGCATACCTTGATCCATTTTTGTTATCTCTTGAAGATATATGAAACTTACACCTTGATCTTTATTGAATAAAACACTCACTTTAACAATAGATTATCCCCTTCTAACCTCTCTTTTATTGTTTCTTGATGGATGGAAAACACAATATCCCATAATTTTGCTTAATATTGCATTAGGCTTATGGTCCAAAGGAAGATAACCAAATCTATCGGACATTAGGACCCAAAAGGAAGTTGGTATTGGTTGAGACTTTGGAAATGATGATAGGTAATCTCCTCATTGCCTAACTTCCTTATATTATTCCTTCTAGCTGCTTGTTATTAATATTTCTTTTCTATAACTCTTTTTTTTTTTTTCTTTTCCTTTTGTTTTTAACATGTTAAAGAAGAGAACAAAACCTGGCGTGCAATGAAAGGATTCATACGACGTTGTCTTGTCGGAAACACGTGATAAAGCTAATGTTACAAGCTATCATATACGCATCATTTGACCCCACACCCATATAAATCATATATAAATATATCTATACATATATACACACATTGTGTATATCCAAAGAAAATTGCTTTTTGTCATTTATTTACAAATTTTGGACTTACTTTTAATTTGTTGCAAAATTGCAAGATTTTTGGCAGATTAGCTAAAGTAGATATAGCCAATTAGAGGCATGTGATTTAAGGGTATAGCACAGTTGGGCACTTGGTTGTATTAATTTGTAATGATTTGATTATTGAGCCTTTATTAATGGGATACAGCTTAATATCTTAGATGTAAAATTAAAAAGGAAATTATCCTGATCATTTCTTAGGTTTCATTCATTAATATCCCAACTCGCATGTGTCCAATTAGATGCTACCTTCCCTCAAAAAAAAAAAAAATTTACATGCTACTTATTTGGGCATCATCCTAACTTTTTTTGTGATTTCGATATGAGTTCTATTTTGGTTTTCTTTTAAACAAAAATCACATGCATATATCATGATTGGACATTTGATAAAATTAAAATGGAATGTGGTGATATTAAATTGGGCAGTATCTAATTAATCACGGAATATTAACCCTTGAATTAATCAATTGGACATTTGGTATGGAAATGCCATCCTTGGCAAGTACTGTTTACTCTCGTGGATCACAGTATCACACAAAAGTTGTTCATGACTCACGAAAGTGTTTGATAAATAGCCTTATTAACGAAGAGACTTAAAGAAGAGTTGGGATTGGCCCGGCCGTTTGGACTATGAAGAAGTAAGTTTCGATTTGGACAAGATGGGCCTTGTAACGTTCCAAAACCTATCTCCCTCACCCACACACACAAGGCTAGATTGCAATTTTATTCCGGACGTGTAAAATTAGGATTTGCAAACAAAAAAATCTATAAATTTCAAAACACTATCGATTTCAGACATTTAGGTGGTGCTTGCTTGTGATGAGTTTTTTTTTTTCTCCCTTTCAATTTCAGACGAATTTCTCATTAAACATGCGATTGTCTGTGAAAATATTCAAATAATTCAGTATTCGCTAATTCTTATTTTTTTCAGTCATAAATCACATACATTTATAATTTCAACACAAAAACATCATATCAATTATTCGCATTATATAAATATATATATATATATGTATATATATATAAATAGTCACTTATAAGTAGTATTAAGAAATTTTTCCCGCTCATTTTACAATTCTAAATCTGGTAAATGTTAAATTAATATTATAAAGAGATTAATTATAAAAATATGACAAAAACTTCTATCAGACCGTTCAACGGGTTCCAATCCGTTAGACGGATCCCAACTTGTAGGACCCCGAAATTTCGACTACTTGTATATAGTAAATTTGGTCCATGAATTTATTTTGTGTGGATTCTTTTTCCTATAATATTTTAGTTTTGATTCATCCCGAATTTTAGGGTGGAATATATACTAAGAATAATATGTATTTTAGTTTATTTAAATTGTTAAAATTTAAATTCTCGGCCTTAATTGAAATATATATATATATATATATATTTATTTAAATACTTAATTTAATATAACTAGTTTGTTAAGGGGTCAAAACGTAATATGTACATATTAGCCGATACGTGTATACACCATTGTAATTATACAATACAAGCAACTAATCACAATAAGTTCTTGAAAGTCAGGTTGGGAAAGGCGGTGGAATTAGAAACTAAATTTATTGGCCAAATTAGGAGATATATCTAGTCAAGTGGATAACCATCTAGATAAACCTCTCTCACAAAAAAGAAAAAAGAAAGAAGAAGAGAACGGGCATACAACATAAGAAGAAGAAAGAAAGGTGAATGGTTTGATTTCTTGCTTTACTCATTGTGGTGTACAATCCCATAGTTTTGAGGAAATTAATATATATATATATATATATACATACTATTTGATTGTTCATTAGTTAGATGTAAGAAATCACAACAACTCCTTTAAATTGTTGTTTGGTAAACTACATAGTTTAATACAAGGGTCTGCGGTCTTAAAAGGTTCTACGCCACAACCAAATTCTACCGCCTAAGGATGGAGTGTTCCAAGGGTAGAAATGGGTACTAGGATCGGTATATTCCAGAATATGACTTCTCCGGGCTTCACGAGCCCTAGTGTGGAGAGTCGAGCCGTAGTGTGGTGCAATAAGGGGGTAAGGCTTTATACCAACGCAGTATAGAGTGATAAGGGAGAACGGGGGTCACTTACCGTTAATGAACGGTCCCACCGTTAATGTGACATTTGAATTAATTGTGTTACAGATTGATTGAGTGCAAAGTGCTTTGGAGTTTAAATGATGGTATATAGAGAAAAAAATTATAATAATAACTGGACTTTTCTTAATATTAAAAGTTTTAAAAGCCACACCTACACACGCGCACCCACTCACTAAGGTTTCTTTTCCTCACATATATGTTTTCCTAAAAACTTATTTCAGGCGATAATCCAGAAGACAACAAAGTAGTTGGGGGATTGCCCTGATCTGGCTAGCTAGTGCCAGTTACAGGAGTTTGTTGCTAAATGTTTGATGGATTGCTATGTATATATGACGTGTTTTGGAGAGAACAAGGATTGTAATAATAGTTTTATTTATAGAAGGTTCGTAATCTGGGTTAGCTTTTCTTGTAATTTTATTACGATGTACATTTGACTTGTAATAACTATATGGATATTCTGCTCATTGTTAATAGAGATGATAGATTTTGATTATTATAGCTTCGTAAGTTTAGGCGTGACAGAAGTGGTATCAGACCGTAGGTTTGTAGTACATTTTACCCATATGCCTACCAGGATAGGATCCTTGGATAGTAGTTATGATAAGTGTATATTTTAGTTATAAATTGATGACTTTAATATAATAATCTCTCTAACTTTTAAGATGTAAATTTTAGCAATTTGTTTGATTATTTTACTAACCAAGTTATAATGTGTATTAAGGTATGACATCAGATCCCGAGTCATCCACTAGAAACTCTGAATTTAGGTTAACCCTTAATGATCAATTGAGATGGGCTCGAGAGCAAATCTCCAAGTTGGAAGACATTGTGAGACATTTGTCAGAGGATAATGAATACTTGTACCGGAGACGCGTCAACAAATGGGAAGAGCTCTTCTAAATCGGGAGGCGTTTGCAACAAATAGGGACGAGTGATTCAGCATAAGGACAATCAGATAGATACACTTCAACATCAAGTGGGTGACCTTCAGGAGCAACTGGACCATATGACAGGGTTACGAGATCAGATCCTCCATCAAGCTGATACGAATCATGAGGTGTATCAGCATACCTTAGCTAATATACGAGCACGGTATTTTGTTCTAGGAGATGAAATTCCAAGGGTTGCAATAGGACCTAATAACCAGTTAGCCCAACCAACACCCGACTACATAGAACCAGAAGGGGACCTTGAAGATGATCCTGAAGAGGACCCTGCGGACGGAATAGAGATCGAGGAAGGAATGAACGAAGTGGATGAAGATGTACATAGTGATATAACTAATGAATAGGTCTGTAGCGGAATTGGACTTATAAATTTTGTATACAAATATTGGAGGGGTGAAATGTATATATAGTAATTGCTACTGAATATAAATAGTAGTACTATCTAGTTGTAGTGGGATAGGATGGTGTGGAATATTATATATAATACTACTATCATGAATGTAATCGCATTTTGTGTATAAGTGATGATTATCTGTGACTATTTAATTTAGTTTAAATGTTATGTTCTTATATTTTACTGAATAATTACTAATTTTGCAATATAGATGGCCGATAGACGTGGTCGAGAAAGGCCCCGATTGAACCATCAGGATGAACCTCAACGACATCGTGAGCAAGCTCCCGCACATGAATAACCCCAAGCACAACCACCCACTACAGGAGACAACCTAACGGCTTGCAACAAATATTGATATTTATGCAGCAACAAGCAAATCAACCCCGACATCAAGACCGCCCTGAGCCGATATTGGTTGCGCACGATAAGATGTTGGAACGATTTTTAAGGTTTGACCCTCCTGAGTTCCTAGGCGAGCCAGATGATATCAAGGCTGAGCGTTGGTTAGAGAAAATGGAAAGCATATTCTCGGTGTTACAATATATGGAAGAGCAACAAGTTACTTTGGTTGTCTTTCGCCTAAAAGCTGTCGTTTGTAATTGGTGGAGAACAATTGAAGAAAATTGGAATCGAGAAGGAACACAGAGAACCTGGAATAACTTTGCACGAGAATTCAAGGATCAATACATATCACATGTGGTTAGAGAAGCTAGGAGAGATGAATTTTATCATTTGAGACAAGAAGGTATGACGGTGGCTCAATATGAGTTTGAATTCCATCGTCTGTCTAAATATGTGCCAAGTTTGGTCAACACGGAAGAGGATAAACTGTACAGGTTTATACGTGGGTTGAAAATGGAGATACAAGATAGACTACTATCGGTTGAACTAGATTCCTATACTGCTGTAGTTAGAGTAGCAGCTAGAGTTGAAAGTGGTATTAGTCATCTTGGGTTACAAAAAAGGGCTGCCAACAATTTTAAACCGCCCTCCTTTGTTCGATTGGCACGCAATCAAAAATTTCAGCGGATTAGCTATAGAAGTACGAGTGGAAGTAAACAACAAATACGCCATGAGATACAGGGAAAACCGTGTCCTCACTGTAACAAAATTGGTCATGATCTATCCCAATGTTGGCGTAAACTTGGCAGATGCCTCAAATGCGGAAGCGCTCAACATCAAATAAAAGATTGTCCTATGATGGCAGAAACAAGTGACAAGCAGAAACCCGCGCAAGGACCAGGAAGAAAAAATGATCGTGAGAAGAATGGGCCAAAAACTAGGATACCAGCACGAGTGTTTGCACTCGAAGGACAAGAAACACCAGAAGATACGAATGTAGTGGAAGGTACGATATTTGTATCTAAAAACTATGCTAGAGTTTTGCTTGATCCTGGATCATCACATTCATTCGTGGCCCCTCATTATGCACATAAATTGCGTTAACCTATAGAACAATTACCATATTGCCTAGAAGTTTCTACACCAATGGGCACTAGTCAGGTGACTGACTCAATATATAAATCATGCGATGTTGTTATTGGTGAAAAACAATTTCCGGCTAACTTAGTTTTACTACCAATCCATGAGTATGACGTCATATTAGGAATGGATTGGTTGTCCCAGCACCACGCACAAATGGATTGTCGTACCAAAACTGTTAGGTTATGTGAACCCGGGAGACCTGAAGTAGAATTGATAGGAGTGGCTCGGGTTATCGTAGCTCCAATTATTTCAGCAATCAAAATGAGGAAATCGCTTTTCAAGGAAACTCAATGCTATCTTGCCTTTATCATCAATAAGCCGAAAGATAGGAAAACTATAGATGAAATACCTATATTTTCTGAATATCCTACCGTGTTTCCTGAAGAACTCACTTCACTACCTCCAGAAAGAGAAATTGAATTCACCATCAACATCTTACGAGGAACATCTCCAATAGCCAGAACTCCATATCGAATGGCCCCGATTGAATTGCAGGAACTGAAGTCTCAATTGCAAAAATTATTGGATTTAGGATTCGTTCGACCCAGTACATCCCCGTGGGGAGCCCCAATGTTATTTTTCAAGAAAAAGATGGGTCTCGACGACTATGTATTGATTATTGAGGATTGAATAATGTTACCTTCAAGAACAAGTACCCTCTTCCACGGATAGACGAGCTATTCGATCAACTCCAAGGTGCCAAGTTATATTCAAAATTTGATCTACAACAAGGATATTATCAATTACGGATACGTGAGGAAGATATCAAAGACAACATTCCAAACCAGATATGGTCATTATGAGTTTGTGGTTATGCCTTTTGGTTTAACTAATGCCCCTGCGACTTTCATGGACCTCATGCATCGAATATTCCATCCTTATCTTGATCAATTTGTGGTCATTTTCATTGATGATATTCTGGTATATTCCAAGACCAAGGAAGAACATGCACAACATCTAAGAGTGGTGTTGGAAGGGCTACAACAGAATTAACTTTATGCCAAACTTAGCAAATGTGAATTTTGGTTAGACAGGGTTGCATTTTTGGGTCATGTAGTATGAGGTGATGGAATCTCGGTAGACCCCTCGAAAGTAGAAATAGTTATGAATTGGAAAAGACCTGTGTAACGGAGATCATGAGTTTCTTAGGTCTGGCTGGATACTATCGTAGATTTATCAAAGATTTTTCCAAAATAGTCAGTCCATTAACTAGATTGACTCAGAGGCAAGTAAAATTTGAGTGGAACGATAAATATGAAGCTAGTTTCGAAGAATTGAAGAAACGACTTACAACATCACCTATTTTAGCACTTCCTGAAGGAAATGAAAACTTTATTATCTACAGTGATGCTTCGAAGGAAGATTGGAACTGTACTTATGCAAAATGAAAAAGTAATCGCGTACGCATCAAGAAAGCTCAAACCTTACGAGATGAACTATCCAACACATGATCTAGAATTAGGTGCTATCATTTTTGCTTTGTAGAAATGACGA
Organism: Rehmannia glutinosa; assembly: GCA_016081115.2. Lineage (NCBI taxonomy): Eukaryota > Viridiplantae > Streptophyta > Magnoliopsida > Lamiales > Orobanchaceae > Rehmannia > Rehmannia glutinosa. Next base: position 141,372 of record JABTTQ020003130.1, read on the forward strand.
CATTATTTATATGGAGCGTCATTTACAATTTACACTGATCATAAGAGTCTTAAGTATTTGTTTTCGCAAAAGGAATTAAACTTAAGGCAACAGAGATGGATGGAACTTTTAGAAGACTATTATTTTCCCATTCAATATCATCTAGGAAAAGCCAATGTGGTGGCAGATGCTTTGAGTAGAAAAGCAAGTTTGGCTAGACTAATAATCAGAGAATGGAAAGAATTGGAAGAATTGAGTTTCCGGAATCCTGAAATAACATGTACATATCTCATATGTGCTAACATGTCAGTAAGACCTACCTTACCGGAAGAAATAAGGGTGTTCGAAGAAAAAGATCTCAAGTTCCAAAAATTAAAGAGAAAATCATACAAGGAAAGAGACTCAAATTTAACATAGGGAACGATGGAATTATACGATTTAGAAATCGAGTATGTATACCAAATGATGATACTATAAAGAACGAGATCCTTGCTGAAGCTCATCACTCAAGGTATACAATTCATCCAGGTTGAAATAAGATGTACAATGACTTGAAAACAACATTACTGGTGGACAAATATGAAGAATCAAGTTGTTGAATATGTTTCAAGGTGTCTAACTTGTCTTGGTGAAAGGCCGAACATCGACCTTCCGGGGCTTCTACAACCTCTACCCATACCGAGAATGGAAATGGGAGTATATAACTATGGATTTTGTTACAGAATTGCCTCGAACTAGAAGTGGCCATGATGCAATTTGGGTGATAGTTGAAAGGCTTACCAAGTCAGCACATTTCCTACCTATTAGAAAGACGAATAGTCTCCATAAATTGGCTCAAATATACATTAACGAGATTGTGAGACTACACGGTATACCTACTAACATTGTCTCCGATAGAGATCCAAGATTCGTATCCTGATTCTAGAAAAGCCTACATGAAGCTTTGGGAACTAAGCTAAGCTTTAGTACTGCTGCTCATCCTCAAACTGATGGACAATCTGAGAGAATCATCCAAATACTTGAAGATATGCTTAGAGCATGTACTTAGACTTTCAAGGAAACTTGGATTCTCATCTGGCCTTAGCATAATTTGCGTACAACAATAGTTATCAAGCAACAATCGATATGGCGCCTTATGAAGCTCTATACGGAAGAAAGTGTAGGTCACCCTTCATTGGGAAATTGATGATAAATGGACTCCTAAGAAGAAAAGTACTATGTCGTAGTTGTTTCCCAAGCTCTATCTAGTTCAAGAAGCTATCGACAAAGTTCGAATAATCTGGGAACGAATCCGTACAGCTCAGAGCCGCCAGAAAAGCTAGGGAAATCAAAGAAGAAAAGATTTAGAGTTTGCAATCGGAGACAAAGTATTTCTGAGATTGTCTCCACGAAAGGGTATGATTCATTCCAAGAAGGTGGGAAATTAAGTCCCAGATACATTGGCCCTTTTAAAATACTTGAAAGAATAGGAATTGCAGCTTATCGTTTAGAGATTCCACCAAAACTTGCAGGAATGCACAAAGTCTTTCACGTCTCAAGGCTAAAGAAATATCATCCTGATCCAGAGCACATAATCAATGACAACATTCCTCAAGTAATGGAGAATTTGACATACGACGAGAAATCGTTACAAATAATAGATCATCAAGTTCGGGAGTTGAGAAACAAAAACATTCCACTGGTTTATGACAAAACCACCATAAGCTAGAAGAAGCCACTTGGGAAACAGAAGAAGATATGCAAAAGCAATACCCGGAACTGTTTCAAGAAAAGAATTTGGAGACAAAATTCTTTTAAGGAAGAAAGGATGTAGGACCCCGAAATTTCGACTACTTGTAATATAGTAAATTTTGTACATGGATTTATTTTGTGTGGGTTATTTTTCCTATAATATTTTAGTTTTGACTCATCTTGAATTTTAGGGTGGAATATATATTAAGAATAATATATTTTTTAGTTTATTTAAATTGTTAAAATTTAAATTCTAGGCCTTAATTGAAATATATATTTATTTAAATACTTAATTTAACATAACTAATTTGTTAAGGGGTCAAAACGTAATATGTACATATTAGCCAATACGTGTATACACCATTGTAATTATACAATACAAGCAACCAATCACAATAAGTTCTTGAAAGTCAGGTTGGGAAAGGCGGTGGAATTAGAAACTAAGTTATTGGCCAAATTAGGAGATATATCTAGTCAAGTGGATAACCATCTAGATCCTCTCTCACAAAAAAGAAAAAAAGAAGAAGAAGAGAACGGGCAGACAACATAAGAAGAAGAAAGAAAGGTGAATGGTTTGATTTCTTGCTTTACTTATTGTGGTAAACAATCCCATAGTTTTGAGGAAATTAATATATAAATATATATATATACACACATTATATTTGATTGTTCATTAGTTCAGATGTAAGAAATCACAACAACTCCTTTAAATTGTTGTTTGGTAAACTACAACTAGGTTAATACTAAATCTGATGCTTAAATTTTGTGATATAATTAAAACTATAGATTTTGTATTAGCACCACCACTTTGCGTAACCTTTGGACAAAATTTAGGGTACTTAGTTTAATAATCAAGCTAATATTCTGTTATAATCTAATTTGGTTGCTGAAATCAAAATTGGTAATTATGCTACTGCTTCATATTTTTATTTATTTTATCTCGTAAAGTTAATCCCTGAGAGGTTCTAATTACTAGTCGAATTAAATGTCTTGGACCTTTAGTTGTATTCCAAAAAAAATGGTTGTTGCTTGATGATAGGAATTGAAAATTTCTAGTATTCAATACAATGTTAAGATAATGACTATTAGATGGAATCCGTCTTATCTGAATTTAATCAAAGAATACAGTTAATTATATACGAATGAGTTACTTGGCTGAGAATTATTGTATTAAGATATATTTTAGATTTTATATTTATAAAATAAATTAACAAATCTTTTCCATATACTTTAAATTCTTATATAACAGATATGAATTCCAACACATAAAGTAATTGTCTAAAAAGACTTTTAATTATGCACCTGAATAGTCGTCAGGCATGTAATGAGAGTCTCACCATATTTAGATGTGATTTATGTATTGTCTTGTTTGGTAAGTTTTGGGCCCTAGTGTGGTGTAGATAGGGCTGAGTTCGGCTGGTCAGACAAGGGTCTACGGTCTTAAAAGGTTCTACGCTATCCACAACCAAATCCCACTGCCTAAGGATGGAGTGTTCCAATGGTATAAGTGGGTCATAGGATCGGTATATTCCAGAATATGACTTCTCCGGGCTTCGAGAGCCCCTGTGTGGAGAGTCAAGCCGTAGTGTGGTGCAATAAGGGGGTAAGGCTTTACGCTAATGCAGTAAAGGAGTGATAAGGGAGAACATAGGTCACTTACCATTAATAAACGGTCCCACCGTTAATGTGACATTTGAATTAATTGTGTTACAGATTGATTGAGTGCAAAGTGTTTTTGAGTTAAAATGATGGTATATAGAAAAAAAATATAATAATAACTAGACTTTTCTTAATATTAAAAGTTTTAAAAGCCACACCTACACACGCGCATCCACTGAGGTTTCTTTTCCTCACATATACATTTTCCTAATGTTAGGAAATTTATTGAGTAGATTTTGATGATACCATGTAAAACTTAAACTAGGAAGTTGACACCCCATTTTCCTTGTAATCTGTATTGTAATAGATAGAAATTTGAAAAAGCCGAGTCAAGTCGTCGCCTATCCCAAAAATTACAAGAAGTCAATCAAGGATTTGGATTGAAGACTCTGTTGTGTATCGGTGAGTATGGACAAGAAGGAAGTCAAGGACTCGATCAAGGAGTGTCGGTGAGGAACAATGAGAAGTGTTAGTCAAGTCAACTCAAGAAGCCAAGTCTCAAAGCTGAAGTGACAGTTGAGTTATCCAATGACTCGAGCTGACTCAAGTCACCTGGGGTAAATACAACGGTCTAGTTAAGACAACTGAATTAGATCCGTTGATTAAAGTTAAGAATATTACTCAATATAGTAATATGTCAAAGCTGTCAGGTCTAAAGTGTTAATACCCGAAATATGCAAAAGGAATAAACCAATGGGAAACACTGCACTTGTGTCCAGGCACTGCAATCGCTGCGAAGACATTTAATACGAGGAAATATCAACATCAAGGACTGCAACAAGACAAGCCAACGAACAAAAGTGACATTTGAAATTAGCCTATCTCTTCAACGGGCAAATTTCAAATGTGCACTATAAAAGGCCAAGGAAGTTATTGAGAAGAGGTTACCTGAACCACGAACATGCAAGCAATATTCAAGCATTTAACCTGCAATACTCTTAAAAACGATCAAGGCTGTCTCTAGACTGTTCGCTGCTTTGTAAGCTGATATGTTACATAGTGGATTCCTCCAGGAGTTGGAGAAGAGAGGATTAGACGAATTACCCCATCTTCGAACCTCTATAAAATATGTGTGTCATTTACATACAGCAAATTTACTTTCCTGCATATTTACATTATATCTGCTGTTAGAATCATATTTGCTATCCAACTGATTAATAACCAAGTGCTAAGAATCAAGTGTTAAAAACAAGCTTAAAATAAGTCCGAGGGTGTTAAGTCTTCCATTTGTTAAAAACCAATCACCAAGTTAAGTATTTCGCTTAAGCAAATGAAAGTTATACTATCAACACTCTATCGAGACTGTTGAGTGGGTAACTTAGCTGAAAGCCAACTTAGCTGTCCATCAAGGACACAACTGTTTGAGTCAACTCTGTTCAATTATTTCAAAAGGACTAAATCGAAAATTTAGTGGGGTTGAATACTGTTTGAGTCAACTCTATTGAATTATTTCAAAAGGACTAAATCGAAAATTTAGTAAGGTTTATTCAACCCCCCTTCTAAACCTTACTTCACACCCCTTGGGACCTACAGGTGGTATCAGAGCGGTTGGTTCATTGAGTCTTCCGCACTGGTTACTGAACTAGATCCCTATCTTTTCAAAATGTTTTTTAAACACTTGTATTTTCAAAGTCTTTCATTTTAAGCAAAGTTATCATTATGTAAGCAAATCTGACACGCTTTCCTATGTTCACTGTTGAAGAATTTGATGATTGAAAAATTTGTATGCAGGCTCATCTATTTGCATTACATGATGAAATGTGGCTTGTGATAGAGGATGGGCCACTGTAAATACTAAAAGTGAATACAGCTGTAAGAAGAGCAGCTGTAGCTGAAGGAGAAGAAGTTGTTGCTGAAGCAAGACCAGCCATGGTTGAAAAACCAAGGACTGAGTGGACTAATGAAGATAGAAAATGATACAACTTGGACAATGTGGCCAAGGACATACTCTAGAAAATATTGGACAAAGCAATGTTCAATAAAGTCAAATCTTGCAAATTTGCAAAAGAAATCTGGAATAAACTGACTTTAATTTGTGAAGGATCTGAAAAAATTAAAGAAAATAAATTGTCTGTTGCTGTTCAAAAATTTGAAAATTTCAAAATGCTTGCAAGTGAAACCATGGATCAGTTGGATGCCAGATTCACTGAGATCACAAATGAGCTTTCAGCTCTTGGGAAGGAGTATACACAAAAGGAAATGTGTATGAAGATCTTAGGAAGCCTCCCAGCTGAATGGGAAATGAAGACTATGGCCCTGAGATATTCAATGGACCTCTCAAGAACATCTAACCATGAGCTATTCTCAGACCTCAAAGCCTATGAGTTTGAGCTGAGAAGAAAAGAGCAAGATGAGACAGTTGCACTGATGGCCAATGATGGAAAGAGAGCTGAACCCAAGGAAGTCATAGACCAGGAGGAAATTGCCCTGATGGTCAAAAGATTCAACAAGTTCTTCAATAAGAACTATAAAAGAAATAAGGGTGAGACCTCCAGAAGACATTCAGCTTCTTCCAAGTCAGGGGAAGACAGGCCACCTAAGAGAGCTGAACATCAAAGGATTGAATATCAGAGAGCTGATAATCCAAGAACAGAAAGAGCTGATCAAAGAGCTGAGAACCTGTGTTGGAACTGCAGACAACCAGGACACTTTGTAGTTGACTGTTCATATCCACCAGTCAACAAATATATGAATGAAGAAGAAAGAAAAGTATTCAGGGAAAGAAGACAGGAAAAGAAGAAAGCCATGTTGGGCCGAGACAACGATCAAGTCCAAAGAAGAAGAGACTCGAGAGAGTAGTGAAGTGACTACTCAAGTGATTCGAAGAAGAGGCTATGATTTACCTTATGGCTAAAGAACAATATCAACCAGATCAAGAAGATGAGGTACACTCTAACTCGTCTCGTTCAGATTCAAGTGATAGTGATTGTGATACACACACTTCATCACCCACTGATCTTTATGATTCGTTAGGCAAAATGATGAAAGATTTTGAACACATAAAATCCTCACACATAGTTCTAAATGAGGAAAACAGCCAGCTTAAAAGCCAAAACTCACAGCTGACTAAAGAGCTGAGTACTCTGAGTCACATAGCTGATGAGAACACTAAGTTGAAGGCTGAAAATGCTAAGATCATAGCAGAGTTAGCTGCTATAGAAAAGAGGGAAAAAGATCTCAAAAATGTAATTGCCTCATTTACAAATGCATCCAAATCATTAGATGATCTTATCATGAGTAAAAAAGAATATGGACAGGCATATGACTCAATTCCTTTGTGCACAGTCAAACTCCAAGAGTGATTTTGGAAAAAGGATCTTCAAGTAATGAAACATCTAAAAAATCTAAAATACCAAATGCTGCACCCACATTCACTCCAAAGCACAATCATAAACAAACTGTCCTTGCATACAAAGGAAAAGGAAAACAGCCGGTTGAGTATGCTGAGAGGATAGCTGAGAAGAAATCCAACCGAGTTCCTCAGCAAACTCCAAACAGAAAATACTCTGTGAAAAGCAAACAGAGCTACCAGAAACTCCAGAAATTTCATCAAGGAAACACACATGATGGGAATGGTAGAAACTACCCAAACTATGCTGATTGGAATAATATGGAACATCAGCAAAGACCTATGGAATATAAGCCAAAATGGCAAAGACCTAAAACTCAGAAAGGTCATTTCCAAAGGCAAGAGAGCTATTATCAGCACACATACACACCCAAACACTACACTCAGAAACTTCACAACTATCCCAAGAAAGCAATTGCTAAAACACAAACACATGCATACAGACAAAAGAGACAGCTGTATGAACCTAAACCCCCCAAGCAATTTGCTAATGTGCACTATAATTATGACACTGATAGATGGCAACCCCTTAGAGTCAAGTCTTTTGGCTATAGGTTGGTTGGATCATCTTATAGCACTAACCCCTCAGGACCCATGCAAGTATGGGTACCTAAAAACCGATTTCCTTGATTGCAGGTTCAAGGAACAGCTAAGTGCCAAGGAACCTGGTACATGGATAGTGGTTGTTCCAGACATATGACAGGAAACAAGAAAACCCTATCAAGATTCAAAGAAATTAGAGGTGCAAAAGTCATATTTGGAGGAAATGAAGCTCCAGGGTAAATCAAAGGCACATTATCCATCAAGAAGAATGGATTGGAAATCACATATGTTGCTTATGTTCAAGGCCTCAACTTCAACTTGTTAAGCATCAGCTAACTCTGTGATAAAGGCTATAATGTTGGATTCAACATGGGAGCGTGCCAGATCAAAGATGCTGAATCAAATGAAATAGTGCTGCAAGGATCAAGACAGAAGAATATGTATGTGGTAGATTGGTCTACTGCTACACCAAGCACTGGTCTACTAGCAAAGAGCACAACCGAATCAAGTTGGCTGTGGCACAAGAAGTTGAGTCATCTGAATTTCAAGTCAATCAACAATCTTGCAAGAAGTCATCTTGTAGAAGGATTGCCAGACTCAGTGTACAAGAAAGAAAGTGTATGTGATGCATGCCAGATGGGAAATCAAATAAAGTCTTCATTCAAGGATAAGCCAAATCCTTCTTCAATAAGGATATTACATCTGTTGCATATGGATTTATTTGGTCCAGTTGAGCCAACCATCATAAGTCGAAAGAAATACACCTTAGTGGTGGTAGATGACTATTCAAGATATATATGGACAATCTTTATGTGTAAAAAGAAGGAAACTCTGCAGAAGTTACCTCAGCTGATGAAAAGAGTTCCAAATAAAAAGAGCCAAACCATTATAAAAATAAGATCTGACAGAGGAACTGAGTTTGTTAATGGGATAATAACTCAGTATTGTGTTGAAAATGGAATTGCTCATGAGTTATTAGCTACAAGAACTCCACAACAGAATGGAGTGGCTGAAAGAAGGAATAGAACTCTCAAGGAAGCTGCAAGGACCATGTTAGCTGAAGTTGGATTGCCTAAGAGATTTTAGACTGAAGCCATTAACACAACATGCTACACTCAAAATAGATGCATGATCAACAAGCAATTGACCAAGACTCTCTATGAGATTTGGATAGGGAGAAAGCCAAATGTTGGATATTTCAGGATATTTGGATGTAAATGTTTCATCCATAACAATGGCAAAGATAACTTAAAGGCTTTTGATGCTAAAGCTGATGAAGGTATCTGTTTGGGATACTAAGTTAAGAGTAAAGCCTATAGAGTGCTAAACTGTGGTTACACAAGAGTCTATCCATGTGGTTTTTGATGAACCTAATGTAAATGAAGAAGACATTGAAGAGTTAGCTGATAAGCTGAATCAACCAACAATACATAAGAGTCCTTATGTTGAAGCTGAAGTAAGAGTAATCAACCCAGATGAAGATGAGATAGCTGAATCTCAAAGACAGCTGGAAAGTCTACAGTTGAATGAAGATGAAAGAACTGTTCAGGACAACTTAGCTGCGAGACGGCTGAATCCAACAGACTTACTCCAACCCGATGTGAGATGGCTGAGAGACCATCCACCAGAGTTAGTTATTGGAGATGTTAGAGATGGCATAAGAACTAGATCCATAGCACATCATGAAGCTATGTTCACTTGTTTTATTTCCCAGATAGAGCCTAAAGATGTATCTCAAGCATTGATGACACACATTGGATTCAAGCCATGCAAGAAGAGCTGAATCAGTTTGAAAGAAACAAAGTTTGGGAATTAGTGCAGAGGCCAACTCATCAAAATGTTATTAGCATAAAATGGGTTTTCAGAAATAAGATGAATGAGGAAGGATTTGTTGTAAGAAACAAAGCTAGATCGGTAGCCAAAGGGTATTGCCAAGAAGAGGGTATAGATTGATGAAACCTTTGCTCTTGTTGCAAGATTGGAAGCAATAAGGATGTTTCTTTCTTATAATGAACATAAGAACTTCACTGTGTATCAAATGGACGTGAAGAGTGCATTTCTAAATGGACTATTAGAGGAAGAAGTCTATGTTGAACAATCTCCAGGTTTTGAGCAGAAAACTATTGGAGATAAGGTATATAAGCTCAAGAAAGCATTATATGGATTGAAACAAGCACCAAGAGCATGGTATGATACATTGTCTCAATTTCTAACTGACAATGGATTCACCAAAGGCAAGGTTGATAGAACACTCTTCAGAATTCAAGATGGAGAGAGTAACTGCTTGTTCAAATATATGTGGATGACATCATTTTAGGTTCCACAAACAAAGAGCTGTGTGACAAGTTCTCAAACCTCATGCAAGGCGAATTTGAGATGAGCATGCTGGGAGAACTAACTTTCTTCCTAGGACTTCCAAGTCAAGCAAATGAAGGATGGAACCTCCATAAGTCAAACAAAATATACCAGAGATTTGATGAAGAAATTTGGTATGGAAGAGAAGTCTTCTGTGAAAATTCCAATGAATACACCAGTCAAGATGGACATGGGCAGATGGCAAAGCTGTTGATCAAACCATATATAGAGCACTCATTGGATCATTGCTCTATCTAACATCAAGCAGGCCAGAAATCACCTTTGCAGTAGGTGTATGTGCAAGATTTCAATCTGCACCAAAGGAGAGCCACATGACTGCAACTAAGACAATCCTAAGATATTTGAAGGAATGTCAGAAAGTTGGCTTATGGTATCCAAAGGAAGGTAGATTCAAGCTATTTGGTTACTCATACTCAGACTATGCTGGATGTAGAGTTGACATGAAGAGTACTTCAGGTACATGTCAAATGCTTAGAAATAGATTGGTTTCTTGGTTCAGTAAGAAACAAAATTCAATTGCCACATCCACAGCTGAAGCAGAATACACAGCTACGGGCAGTTGTTGTGCCCAAGTCTTATGGACGAGACAATAACTGAGAGATTATGAAATTGAAGAAAGAGAAATTCCAATTATGTGTGATAACACTTGTGCTATTGCAATCACTCAGAATCCTATGTTGCATTCAAGAACAAAGCACATTGATATCAGGTATCATTTTATAAGAGATCATGTTGAAAATAAAGACAACACCTTGGAATACATCTCAACTGATAAACAGTTAGCTGATATATTCACAAAGCCTCTATGAGAATCAAGATTTGAAGAGCTCAAGAATGAGTTAGGGTTAATTGAGCTGAGCTGAAACTCAGAAGATTCAATCAGCAGAGAAAGAAGATGAGAAAATCAAAGCAGAGCAAGTTTCACACTTGAGCCAAGTGAAACAGTCTTATCGGGAAGTTAGTTGTATCGAGTTAGCTGACAGATGAGTTACTTCATAAGCAGAGAGAAGCAGAGTTAAGTCACATTGGATATAAGCTGAATCATTTATGAGTTAAGTGACAAGAACACAGTCGTTTTAATTGAGCGGGAATGTTTTAAGGATGACGTCAGCATAATAATGACGGTCACAGTAAAAGATGCACAGTAAGCCATATGATTGGAAATAAATGCTGATGCATTTAATGCGGGGAATTAAATGTGGTTTTGACGTTCTAATCTTAGCCGTTGATTTTGATCAAAAATTTCAAAATCCAAAATATGTCCTTTTGCGTCCCTTATATACAGAACTTTGCATTTCTCTCTCCTCACGCAAACTGTTCATCTTCAAGCAAAAGAAGTGTTTTTCTCTCTGAAACCTGTGTGAACCCTAGTTCTTCTCAAGTAAGTTTTTCTTATTTTCGATCGATAGAAACGTCTGAAAATGGCCCCAAAGTATGATTTTGTGAAGCTTTGAAAGCAAATCCACACTGGTTTTTCAGTGGATTTTGATGGAATGATCAAGCAGGGTATTGATGAGACCCTTGTCAAGAAGATTGTTGCGATGTTGGAAAAGTCCGGGCTGAAGGACATTTTGTCTATGGAATACTCTCATGCGTACCTCGAGGAGGTAGCTATGTTCTATGTAAACGCAGAAGTGCAGGACGATGAAATAAAATCTTCCGTCCACAACAAGGTCATAAAACTCAGTGCAAAAGACCTTGCGGAGCACTGTTTATTGCCCTCGGAGGGCTTGAAGGAGATTTATGAGGTTGATGTCGACTTAGCTGCTGCTTGGAAGGAAGTTGCCAAGCCTGAGTATGCTGTAAAAGTGGTTTACACGACCAAGAAGGAACTGTTGAAAGATGACTATCATAAGCAGATGGATGTCGTCTCGAAATGCATAGCCATGAAATTTGGAAGCTTCAATCAGCTGTCCAAAACTAAGCTGATCGTGATGGCTGCGATCATGCAATGAAAGAAGGTTAGGTTAAGCTGGGAGTTTGTTTACAACAGACTCGCGAGTAATGTGTTGAACAGGACCTTCAAGAAGGATGAGTCTTTTGGATGCTCATTGGGCTATGGCCTCGTGATTGGCCATCTTATGGAGGTAATGGGCATTGCTCTTCGCTATGGTAAGCCTTTCCACTTGAACAAGAAGATGTTCAGGGCAAATCTCTCTGGTGCCCAGAAGAGAGCTCATGCTAAGAAAGCCGAAACAAGTGAGGGGGAATCAGCTGACCCTGAAGACTCAGCTGAGACCCTCCCCCGAAGAAGAGAGATGCGGTTTCCAAGCCTACTCCTGCCCCCGCAGCCAAGCCAAACAAAGTCCAAAGCACCTGCCCATACAACCGAGTTACCTGCCCGAGCAGCCAATACTCCTGCCCCACAGTCAAAATAGAGGAGGAACACCATATTCCCTCACTTATCGTAAAGAAGAAGATGAATGCCAAGTCAAGAAAAGCAGCTGTCTCTAAGAAAAGTCTAAAAGGTTTCACGTTTGAGGAACCTGAGGATGTTGAACCAGAAGTTACTCTGCTCCCATCCAGGAAGCGAAGGTTGTTTAGGCGATCTGAGCTTGAAAAGATAGCTGAATTCGGTACTCAGCTGGATAAAGAAACCGAGACTGCTGATGCTCAAGAAGAGCAGTCTCCAAAAATTATTGATGATGTGATGCAGTCTGCTAATGATGATTAGCAGAAATATGTCGAAGACTCAGCTGTGAGAAAGACAGTTGAGGAAAGCAAAGAGGCTGAGACAATTGAACCTGTTGCTGAAAGAGTTGTCTCCCCTCCTATAACTGATGCTGCTGCATCTAAGGATGATCAAGGTCCCCTAGCTCCCATTCCGGAAACTGGAGATGAAGATGATGATGATGATGATGTAATCATGTATTCTCCAGTCTATCCAGACATTCAACGATGCTTAAGAGAATGAAGAGCGTGGAAATTGGATCACTCCAGGGTACAGTTCACTCGCCCTGAGTTTATTGAAGAAGAATAGTTTCTCCGATTTCTCTACGTAAATGATGTTCGATCTTCCCTAAATTAAGAAAACTATTTAGACATCCTTCGCATTCTCAAAGAGAAATAAAAGGAGAGAGCTACCAAGCAAGCCCGAGCCCTGGAGAAATCCAAGATGTGCCAATTTACAGGCTCTCTAGAGCATACTCACACGCATTTCGATATGCTCTCAGACAGCGATGAAGATTTAGATCCGGCTGCTGCAGCTGAGAAGTTGGAGATGCAGCAACCTTTGAAGGAATCCAAAGCCATGCACGAGCAACGTTTGTTGGAAGGTCCATGAGAGTCCTCCCAAACTCTTCTGCAGACTGATCCTCTGGGAGTGGCACAACAGATTGCATCGGACATTGCTGCAGCCACATCCCCCATGCAATCAGAGGATGGATCCAAGGGAGATGGCGATGAAGTGGGAAGTTGGCACCCAAGCTACGCCTACTCCTGAAGAAGGTGTTCTCACACCTGCCCCAGTGGCTGCACACTCAAAGAAAAATGCCGCATCTCAGGAGAAAAGTGAACCCTCTATCAGTCACTCAGCTGGTGTGCCAGCTGAGGGGGAAACTCTCTCCACCACAGCCGGGTTGGAGGATGCTGTGGGATACACATCAATGAAGGAATGAGGCGAAGGTGAGAAAGAAATTGAACAACAGCAAACTGACATTGACGAAGATCAGACACTTGAGTCTGTCTCAGCTGAAATGTCAATTGCTTTGGAGGTCGATGACACTGTTATCACAGTTGAGGCAAAGGATGGTGAAGCCCCGGGAGTTAACACTTTGGGCCCTGAAAGTGAAATCCAAGGGGTTGAGACTCCTTTGGATGCCAATGTCCAAGACCCTAAGACAACTGAGTCTGTCGAAGGGAGAATAGAAGACCCTAAGACAGTTGAGACTGTCGAAGGGATTGCCGAAGGCCCAGCAGTAGTAGAGACTGCTGGGGGTATTAAAGGCCAACGGGAGGTTGAGACTTCTCTTGGTAAAGGTGTTGAAACTGAGAACATTCCTCAACTTGAAGGTGCTGCCACAGAACAAGTTATTGGTGCCCTTCAAGACTCCCAAGAAAACATTGACACATTATTTCTGGGATCGGAAGATGAAGCTGAGTCTATTCAACATGATGATCCTTCGAAGGTCACAGCTGAGGATGTTCAAAAATCTCAGAGCCAAGTCAGTGAAAAGACGGCTCCTATGAGATTTATTTTTGATGATGAGCCAACTCCACAAGTCTCATCATCCTCCAAAGACGCTGATAATACAACTGAGGACACGTTTACTCAATTGGAAAAACCCACTGAGATCGAGGAAGCTGTTGAGATAGCTGAGGCTCAATCAGCTGGGCAAAACATCTCAAATGCTCTTTGAACCGAGTCATCTCGCAAGGCAGTTCCGCGATGCAGACTCTCTCGACTCTCTCAGCTCCGTCATAGGCTCCCATAGCTGTGAACACTGCCGATGAAGCTACCACAGCTGAGGCATCGAGAGCTGAATCCACTCATCCAGAACAAGGGAAGACAAGAAAACAAAAGACACGGACATCCCCTTTGTTCGCGATGATGTTTTTGAAGAAGATTTTCCTTTCAACATTGAACTGCCAGACTTAGAAGCTGAATCTGCCAGGGATTTAAGGAAATATACAGTGCGCGAAGAGCCGGTCATCCCCACGGATACAATTGTTCCCATGAACATTGATTTTGATGCAGAATGGCCAGCAGCCGAGTCCGTCTCCGCAGCTGAATTCTGACAAGCTTTCAAGACTATCTTTGAAGAGATTGAGAAAATAGAATGCCATCAAGCATCGTTGGACCTTCGCCTGGACAATCGTGATGCCACCCTCAAAGCCGATTTAAGAGGGATTATTGTGCGCATCAGGGAATGGGCTGTGCAGTAGACAACTATGAGATCTGAGCAAGTCCGCTACTTTAAAGCATTGTTTGCAAAAATGCTATTGTGGAGTGTGGATAATTCAGCATATTAGAAGAGAATGAAGGAGTACATTGAAAGGATAAATCAGTCCCATAAGTCGGAGATGGAGCTGCTGCAACATTTCCACAAGAATGAAATTGTCAGACTCGAGAATGCCATGAATGACAAATTCAGCCTTCTCATGGCTGAAATGAAGACTGCCTCATCTCGTAAGTCTAAGGTAACACGCTCAAAATTTCGTACAGCGTATGATGCAGCTGACTCTAAGCACAACTCCACTATCAGCCGACCGGACTTTATCCTTGGTGGTATGTTCCCTGGGATACCTCTCTCCTTTGATGATGCCAAAAAGGGGGAAGAGGATCCCTCAAGAGTTTGAAAGAAGAAAAGCTGAAGAAAAATGATGCAGCTGAGGGGGAAGGAAGTTCAAAGAAGTTAGAAGTGATGTTTGCTGAAACCCCTCAACAAGGTCAAGTCACTACCTCTATCCTCAGCAAACTTCCTGCGACCTTACCAATTGAGAAAGCTGTTGTGTCAATGGCAGACAAAAGAAAAACCATTGAAGCAGGATTTGAGAAGTTAGGTCAAAAGCGGGATGCTCACGCTCAAGAAATCATGAAACAATTTGGTGGTCTACCGGTAAATTTAAAAGGACCAGGATGCGATACCTGATGATGGATCTGAGCCTAGATCAATTGAAGAGTTTAAGACACTTGAACTAGAAGGTTACTTCCAAGGAATGGTTCTGTCTCAAGCCTGAGATTTGTAATGGGAGAAAGGATTAGCCTTGTGCGAAGAAGCTAATAAGCAGCAGACTTCCAAAGAGTCACTACCGTTTGGAAAGCGTAGCGAAGACTCGAAGACAAGACACCCAGATATGGAAGAGCTGAGTCAGAAAGAGGAAGAAGTGGTGCAGGAAGAGGCTCCCAGCCTCGACCAAAACCAAAGGATATATCGTATGTGGATCCTGATAAGAAATGCATTATCTACTGGGCTGGATATGATCACCTTGCCAACCGGGAGGTTGAAAGAAAGAACATTGAAGCTGCAAGGAGGCAAGAAGAAGAAAATCAAAGGCAAACCAGAGAATGGCTCGAAAGGAAGCAAAGGGATGACCCTGCTGCCAAACGGGCCTACGAAAAGAAGAAAAGAGAAGAAGATGAAAGAAAGAGGAAGAGAGCTGAGGCTGACAGGAGAAGAGCTAAAGAAGAAAGAGGAAGGAAACAACAATGGCGTTGAAGTGTTGCTGCTAACCCCATCGTGTATATTTATTGTAAATACATCTATGTAAGTCTTCTGTAATAAGCTTAGTGAATTTCCATGTAATTTTCACTCTTTATGTATCTTAGCTTAGATATACTATGTTGTGACATGTATATATTTTTATTGCTCTGATACCGATTGTAAGCAGCTGTGTAAAGGACAAGAATGCTATGATCGATAAAAGATCTATTTTAAGCATACATTCTTTGTTACTACATTGTCTGTATGTATATTTGTTGTTTACTTTCTTTGTCTGTTTTTAAGTTTTGGCATCATAAAAAAGGAGGAAATTGTTAGGAAATTTATTGAGTAGATTTTGATGATACCCTGTAAAACTTAAACTAGGAAGTTGGCACCATTTTTCTTGTAATCTGTATTGTAATAGATAGGGTTGAAAAAGCTAAGTCAACTCAGCTATCCCAAAAATTACAAGAAGTCAATCATTTGGATTGAAGACTATGTTGTGTGTCAACTGAGTATGCCTAAGCAGGAAGTCAAGGACTCGACTGAAGGAGTGTCAGCTGAGGAACAACTGTGAGAAGTGTTAGTCAAGTCAACTCAAGAAGCCAAGTCTCAAAGTTGAAGTGACAGTTGAGTTATCCAATGACTGGAGCTGACTCAAGTCACCTGGGGTAAAGACAGTAGTCTTGTCAAGACAACTGACTTAGATCCGTTGATTAAAGTCAAGAATATTACTCAATATAGTACTATGTCAAAACTGTCAGGTCTAAAGTGTTAGTCCCATAAATATGCAAAAGGAATAAACCAATGGGAAACAATGCACCTTGTGTCAGGCACCTGCAATGCTGCGAAGATATTTAATACGAGGAAATATAAACATCAAGGACTGCAACAAGACAAACCAATGAACAAAAATGACATTTGAAATTAGCCTATCTCTTCAATGGGCAAAATTTCAAATGTGCACTATAAAAGGCTGATGAAGTTATTGAGAAAAGGTTACCTGAACCACGAACAAGCAAGCAATATTCAAGCATTTAACCTGCAATTCTCTCAAAAACGAGCAAGCAAATCCTCAAGCCTAAAACTCAAAGAAAATTAATCCAACACAAGTAATGAAGGAATGATAACTTCAAATCTGTTGAAGATGAAACATTTGAAGAAATCAAAGGGGTCTACTATCCAAACTAGGATTGTAGAAAGGTTCCAGGTCGAATCATTATCAAGTTTGTTGGAGGGCTTCGTGATCAAATCCAAGAACTTGAAGAAGTGAAGTAGCAAAAGCAAATGCCCTGTGAAGAAGCTGAGTCGCAAGAGAAGCCAGCTGTGTGATCAAGGCTGTCTCCAGACTGTTCATCACTTTGTAAACTGATATGTTACATAGTGGATTCCTCCAGGAGTTGGAGTAAATTTACCCCATCTTCGAACCTCTATAAAATATTTGTGTCATTTACTTACAGTAAATTTACATTCCTGCATATTTAAATTATATCTGATGTTAGAATCATATTTGGTATCTAACTGATTAATAACCAAGTGCTAAGAATCAAGTGTTAAAAACAAGCTTAAAACAAGTCTAAGGGTGTTAAGTCTTTCACTGTTAAAAACCAACCAGCCAAGTTAAGTATTTGGCTTACGCAGCCGAGTTATACTATCAACAGCTCTATCGAGTCTGTTGAGTGGGTAACTTAGCTGAAAGCCAACTTAGCTGCCCATCAAGGACACAGTTGTTTGGTTCAACTCTGTTGAATTATTTCAAAATGACTAAATCGAAAATTTAGTAAGGTTTATTCAACCCCCCTTCTAAATCTTACTTCACACCCCTTGGGACCTACACCTAAAAACTTATTTGAGGCGATAATCCATAAGACAACGAAGTAGTTGAGGGATTTCCTTGATCTGACTAGCTAGTGCCAGTTACAGGAGTTTGTTGCTAAATGTTTGATGGATTGCTATGTATATATGACGTGTTTTGGAGAGAACAAGGATTGTAATAATAGTTTTATTTATAAAAGTTTCGCCAACTGGGTTAGCTTTTCTTGTAATTTTATTACGATGTACGTTTGACTTGTAATAACTATATGGATATTCTGCTCATTGTTAATAGAGATAATATATTTTGATTATTATAGCTTCGTAAGTTTGGGTGTGACACAACCCGATGCGGTAACAATAGGTGGTGGTATTTATGTGATTTTGAACGCGGTGTCATTTTTGTAATATTACGGGGGTGGTAAAATATAACTGGACCGGTGATATTTTTGTATAATAGGCAGTGACGTAGTATTATTAAAAGTATTAGTTTTTTCTCTAAAAAGTATTAGTAGTAATGCTTAAATGTTTTAATGATCCGTTTGAACAGTTTTTTCAGTAATCCTTATGAAAAATATTTATTTTTTTTGGTCAAAGGGTATTAATATTCCTACTGAAACGTATTAGTAGTCTTATTTAAAAGTATTATATTTTCCAATTAAATGTATTTTACTATTCCTCCTGAAAAATAATAGTTTTTCTCATAAAAAGTATTAGTAGTTCCCCATAAAAGTATTAGTTCTTCCGCCAAAAAGTATGAGTAGTCATCCTGAAAAATATTTGGTAGCACCCCTAGAAATATTAGTTTTCCCTCTGAAAAGTATTAGTAGTCCTTCTAAAATGTATTAGCAACTTTCGTAAAATATATTAGCAGCGTCCAGCGGATATGGTGTTGGTACTAGTATACTAGAATTGTGGCGAATAAAGTTAGAATTCAAAACTGACTTAACATCGTAAATATATATAGCGCAATATATCTTCAAATTTAATTATTTATAACATATATTCCAATTTGCATTATACAGTTTTTTTAGAACTAATATATATATATATATATATGGATTTTGTAGAAACGAACATGTATATACCTTTAGGATATAAAATAAGTTAATGCTAATAACATAACAAAAATCTATGTATTTGTTCTATTATCTCTGCTATATTAATTTTTCAATCTCAACAATAAAACATTATTATTCATCCGTATTGTTAGATCATTTTTCAAATAATCATGATTTATGTAAAATGATATTATTATCGATAAACCAAAATGACGCTCCTATTTTATTTATTAAATTAACATATATATTAATTTGTTGGTATAATTTTCAATTATGTCCTAAGTGATTTAATTTAATTTAGTAGTGCAATTTCATTAACTAAACATATAGTTTTAAAGGTTTAGACAACTCGACAAGTGTTTTTAGTAGATGTATAAACTTACTTCAAATATATAATTTTTTTTTTCATTTTTTCTAAATTATATAATCAATTTGTTTTTTCTCAATTTTCTAAATCTTAATTTATTTTATAGTTAGATATTTAACACCATATTTTGTATAAATGTATTAAATTATTATAATAATTATTATTTAATAAATCTTAAATTATTTTATTTGGGTCAAGACTGTCAACTTGCAACCCATTTTTCTATTCAAAGGACGGGGGGATCTGAGTGTTGAGATGTCCATCGTGTCCCTACTCATTACAATTCTTATCATATATCAATTTCTTAATATTAAAACTATACAATACTTCATTATATTACACTCCGTGTATCGCACGGGTGATATACTAGTATATTATAAATACACTATTATTCTCTCTTATTTTGTAAATCGTCAATCACGTCTAATCACTATTATACTAAAAAACCTATCGCTTCAACTATCATCATCACATTTTCTTCTTATATTCAGTCACACTCTTAAAAATTATTTTCATTTTGCAAAATAAATTTTTTGCACTATTCTCTCCAAAAATAGAAAAGAACAAAACGAAAGGTCAAACAATCACTCCCGTAGTTGCCAACAATTGAAAAATTATTGAAAAAATCCACATGTCCACATTTCCAGTAAACTCACGTGAAAACTGATTTCGCATATGTTAACTTATACAGGTAAGTTTTGTCCCAACTAATATGTTAATTCACTTGCTAACTCACTTAAGGATTGTTCAAATGGGCGCCATGGCAGAGCTAGCAAATAAAAGTGGGGTGTGTCTGATAGAAAACTAAAAAAAATTATATAAACTCTAACTTTTTTTTTTACTTCATAGTGATATAATATAAGAGAAGGTCTCTTGTGAGACCGTCTTACGGATGTCTGTGAGACGGGCCAGGTCATGTAAACAAGTAATATGTTGGTCAACAAAAAGTTAAAAGTCCGCCAAAATAGCGCGGTAATACTTTTGAAGAAAAAAGTAATACTTTAAAGACAAGTAATACTTTTAGGCTCCATTTGGATGGAAGAATTTGAGCTATGAATTTCAAATCCATAATAACAAATCCATTGAGGTTGTTTGGATGGAGTCATTTAATAATGGATTTCAAATCCCTGGAAGCTATTTTTGGAGTCATTTTGGAGGATTTCAAATCATTCCTATTTTGAGTCATTTGAAATCATTCCCTAAATCCTCTCCCCAAATCCAAATCATCCCATCCAAATGCAACCTTAAGACTTATGATGTTTAAAAATTCAAAAATTAATTTGAGGACTTACAAAGCCAATGTGGAGATCAGAACTCAATCAAGGAGTTGAATGATTGGAGCCAAAGATTCAAGGTTAATCGGACATTGGTTTGAACTTGCAAAACAGAACCTCGGGGTTGTTCCTAAATGTAGATATTTCAATATTTAAGTCAGTGTTTGCTCGTAGAGAGATTTTGTGAGATTTTCGTATCCCCTTACCTAGAGCCAATGTCCTCTTTTATAGACCTTGATTATCCACCTGGACAAGGACTCCTCCTGAGGTTAGACTCCTTACAAATTTTACCGCGATCAAACTCTTTAGTCAGTTAAGATAAGTCTTTTATCACCAGACAATTGTCATTTTAGTGGTACACGTGTCAGTCATGATAATGCCACATGTCAATGCCATAATTATCCTCATCATGATAAGTATTTTGAGACACATATCCAGATGAATTATTATTCGTGGGTGATATCTCGTATCGCGATATGGAGCTTTTAGTAGTCCAAGTGGCTACAAAAATCTAGAGTAGGGGTGAATAGATTAGCCCGATTTCCCGATTTATGTCCTCTTTTTCGATCAAGATGAATAAATAAGATAAAAGTGCAGAAAAATAAATCAACACAAGATGATTTATAGTGATTCAACCCACTTAGAGCCTACGTCCAATACCACTCGCGATGTCCGAGTGGATTTTGAAAGGAAAAAATTTATTAATTGATACCAAGCAATTACAATATCACCTTGAAGAACACCACACTTTTCTTACAACAACCACCTAGAAGAGCACCAAACTCTACTCACAACTATGAAGAGCATCAAACTCTTCAATACCTAAAGAATCAACCAAGTGTGTTCTTGCCAAAAGAACACTCAACAAATATGTCTTATTTTTGATGATTTGAACAATCAAGATTACAACTCAAATGAAAGTATACAACTTTGTAAGTGCAAGTGTAATAAAAAAGGAAAGCCTAGTAAGTTAGATGTGAAAGTGAAGTAATTAGACTATTACAACATGAATATTGAAAATGAAAAACAAGAGATTTTGCTGATTTTTCTTGTTGTGTTGTAGAGTAATGTGTTATATTTGATCTTTTAAATTCTTCAACTATTTATATGGAAGCTTCAAGATTTGATTTCCAACATAGGCTCATCCAATTTGAAATTTGTCTGCAAAAGAAGGATCAAAAGATCTACAAAAATGGTTAAGAATTGATAAAGTTAATCTTCCTGATGAGTGCTTAAGCAACGAATAGAATTCGTTGTCAAAAACCTTATAGCTACCGGTCGCTATGTTGAAATTTCAAAAGTTTAAACCATTGGATCAAGATTTGAAATTGGATGGCATAGAGGGTGACCAGTCACTATCTAGGGCGATAGGTCACTGTCTATGGCAATCGGTTATTGTGGATAGTGATCGTTCACTTAAGAAATATAGAAGTTTTAAATCAATACTTAAAATTTCAGGCACCGGTCGCCCTTCTCCAAATACACTATTTGTTCTATTTTTTAGTTTTCAAACATTCAGGTGCGGGTCTCACTATAGAGCGACTGGTCGACCTCTTTAAAGAGAGGTTGTCCGATTTTTGTCAAAAATAAAGTTCAAGAAGTACTTCAAAAACTTATTCAAAATCAATCAAAAGGTTTTGAAGTATTTGGACATTTGGAAATATTTTTGTTTTTTTGGTATAAAACTTATTTATATGAAATCATCAAAATCAAAATAAAAATATTTTCTGAACAGACTCCCTCTTTTTGGTGATTACAACCCAAAATAAGTTTTAGAGAGCGGACAAGTTCTTCCGGTCAAAATAATCTATCCATTTTAAGCAACACTTATCAAGACAAGAATTCATATGGATAAGGAGCAAAAGTTTTTCAAAACAAGTTCTAAAAGCTCCACCTACCAACATGCTAAGCAATAAAACAGAAAAAAGAAAAAAAGAAGCTTGGAACTTGTAAGTTGAAAGCTTAGCTTTTTCAACATAGTTTAAAAGCTAAAGAACTTAAAAACTACCCTTGTCAAAGTAAAACATTAGCCACAAAGCTCAGTGTATTCAATATTTCACAGCTTATAACCTAAAGAGCTTTTTAACCACTGTGAGTTTTTTCTATTAGTTTTTCAAAAGCTAAAAAGCTTAAAGCTCCCCCTGTCAAAATTAACTTATTAGAATTAAAGCACAACAATCGGAGTTAAAACAATATACCATTTAGCAAAAAAGATCTAGCATTTTCAAACAAGCTTTTTACCAATGAGCTTTTTTTTGTGAGTTTTTTCTAGCTCATTTGCCTTATCATATAGATTATGAGCCCATGAAATATTTCTCGTCTTTTTTACTCGGGTTCGGCTCGAACCAACCCAAACCGATCTAACCTGAGCTCCCCCCCACCATTGATACTCTGACAAAAAGGCTCTCCAGATGATGTCGTGTGGACCAACATGTTCGTACATAATCATTACTATAAAAGTCAGGCACAATTATCAAGAGGTTAAGTTTTTATTGTTCATTCATCACTTCAGTACTCTTACTTTATCTACCTCAAGACTCGAACTGACTTAACATCGGAGGACCTTAGCCGGGGGCTACACCAGCTAGCCTAACATGTGTTCTGCTTCAGGTCGCCCATGTAAAGTACCTAAACTGACCCCGAACAAGGATCCCGATAGGAGCCTTCAGATATACTGATTTACTTGGTTAAATCACAGAAAAATGCCGAGGAAATGAAGCTTGAAAAGCTCCAAAACTCGGCCACATGAATACCACTCAAAACCACCATTGCATAACGCTGCTTCCCAATCCACGCGACCACAACCCCACCAATCGCCGGCAACAATTTGGCCGGAAAATCCAAACAAAAAACGCAAGCTTAAGGTCGCATGTACCATTTCATCACCAGCCACCACCACCAATTTTGCTTCTTCTTCACGAGAAACCATTTATTAATAGTTGAACCTAGTAGATGTGGAAAATGGTTGTCCGGCCCATCGGCCAGCTTGTTTTATCGACTTTATATTTTAATATTTATTTAATTTAAATATTGTATCTAATTTAAATTGGAGACAATGTTTGATCATTCAAAATATCCATGTAGGTTGCCATGTCAGCAAATAATGAAGGAAAAACAAGTTTTAGAAAGAAAAAAAATATACACCAGCTTGTTGGTCACTACGATTTACTATAAGCGGTGTCGACAGTAAATTAAACTTGAATGTTTTATTAGTTAATGGACAAAATACCCTAAATTTCAGAAAAAAACATTTGTGCCGAAGCATATTCCACTGACATAACTTGATGTCAATTAA
Source organism: Rehmannia glutinosa (assembly GCA_016081115.2). Lineage (NCBI taxonomy): Eukaryota > Viridiplantae > Streptophyta > Magnoliopsida > Lamiales > Orobanchaceae > Rehmannia > Rehmannia glutinosa. The sequence goes on from JABTTQ020003130.1 coordinate 164,961, forward strand.
TTATATTTATCCATTGAGGTTCTAGATTCACCAATGTACCGTTTTAAATAAGAATAGAATTAAATACTTTGATCCAAGCATGAGTTCTTCTATTGTATTTCACTATATTAATTACGATTGACAATGGGGCGTGTCGGATTGGGTACATAAAGATCCGCCCCGTCCTTAGAACAGGGCGGCGGCGGGTTGGCCCGTCATACTCCAAATTAAATAAACTTAAATTAAAAAAAGGAAAAAAGTATTTATTTTTTATATATTTATAAATTATTATTTGCAAAGGTTATTTATTTTCAATTTATAAATGCTAAAAATAATATTAAAAGATAAATATTATATTATAATATTATTATATATGCAAAAAATATAATAAATATATTAAAAAATATATGGGGTGGGGCGGGGCGGAGCGGGGCAGGAGTTATACCCAGATAAGTCCAACCCTATTGCAGGCCACAGGGCAGGGAGACCCAAATGGAATAGGGTAGGGCGGTTAATCTTTGGTTGGGGCCAATTGCTATATATCCCTAATATTAATGATTAGAATAATTGTGTCATACATATCACTAGCTAGTGTAGATAATTAAAAAGTATTTTTAGAAAAAAAGTTATTATCTTAATTATTATTCTATAAGCAAATTGTGGTTCCAGCATGCATTTCATAGAACATTTCGAGACGAAGAGCTAATTAAGCTAATTAAAAAAAATAGCACATTTTTTTCACTTTGGTCTTACTTAAAAATTTCAAAGTGACAAAAAAATTACACTATCAGACCCAAAGAAATAATAGCAAAAAAACTTCGGAAGATAGGAAATTAACACTGCTGCAGAAACACGTTTTCGCGACAACAATAGTTGTCGCAACAATATGGTTGCCAATACTTTATTTGCGACATTTTGTTGTCACAAGTGGTTCGTTCGTCACATTTACACCTTGGCTGACGTGGCAATATAATTTGCTTCAAATATTGTTGTCGCTAATAATGCGACTTATTTGCAACAACTTGTTGTCACAAATACATTTTGTTGTTACTAATGGCATATCACTATTATATGCGACGACAAATGCCGTCGTAAAAAATTTTAATTATTAGCAACAATTAATGTCGTCACAAAAAACTTCTTTTTTTTTTAAATTCATTATCCTACTTTTAAACCTGTATTCACCCACAACATTTACTCATCAATATCAACACCACAAAGCATTCAAATAAAAATATTAACCCAAATGCAAAAGCAAGAAATATAAAATAATATGGAATCTCAAACTAACCAAATTCATACAAATATACGACCAAAACTAAAAGTATATATAACAAATGAAACATCGTCTCAACTAAGCTTAATCATCTAACTCCTCAGCTTCATCGATTATCCCAATCAGATTGATGTGTTGTCGACGATGATGGAGCACCAGAAGCAGGTGGCGGCGGAGGTGAAAAAACTGGTAGAGGTGTGTTTGGATGCAACTTGTAAAATTACTATATATGTGGCCCACGTGCAAATAATTAAGGATTTAATTATTTAAATAAATAAATAAGTTATCATATAAGTCTTAATTGACCTGATAAGAGGTGGTTTCTGTTCCACCTCTACACACGTTGATAGAACGTGTCTTGAGAATGTTTATGCCAGAACAGTTATTAGTAAATAACTGCTATCAGAAATCGGTCATCTCTCTTCCTATAATAGAACCCATTCAGAACTGGAAAATCTACCACTGAAAAATTATCGTTATGTGGGATTAACGAACGCCAAAAGAGAGAAAGTGGTTTCTTCCATCTTCAACAAAAGAAAGACATAGCTTCTCGAGGTTAGTACCCTGATTATGAATTAATGGTGAAAATCATGAAGTTCAATATCCGGGATTCGATTTTTATTTCTTCGATTCTATGTACAATTATGCTTACGTTTCCGCTGCGATCAATGTTGTTTTATGAATATTAATATCAATTGTATTCATTATATTCCGCTGCAAGTTTCTAGTAAGCATGTTAATTCAGTTTGATTTTCGGCATGAGTTTTCGACAGTATGAATGTTCTGCGGCTTTATTCACAATTCAATGAGATGACTTAAATTTCTCATGTATTCTGATAGTTTCATCTGTTGATATGAATTTATGTATTTGTGCTTACAAGATCTGTCATGATTATGCCATATTTATAAAATATGAATTGCTATATCCAGTGACAAACAAATGAATTTGTCTATTTATTTCCATAATATTTAATAATGTATGTAAATGGGTATGCAATAGAGTATATCAATTGCTTGTTTGGGATATGTAGTTAGGTGGACAGATTGTTGGATTGCACAGGCTTATTACTGATTTATGTTTTTAAATAGTATTTTATGTGGCATAAAAAAGTTGATTGTACATGATGTTCCACTTAACTATCAGATGTAAATTCTATTTAATTGGCTGAACATATTCACAAGTTTGTATGGATATTAAGTCGTATTACATTAGAAGTCAGATTAGTTCCCTCTTGTGATTGTTCGGACTAACTACAAATATTACGGTATGTATTTGAAATTTAAGTGATAGATGGTTAATTTGTCATCAAAGTGGCCTAACCATATATAAAGTCCATCTTAATGCATTGTTTTTAATTATTTAATTTGATGTCTATATTATGAGTAATTTGTTAGTCACCAAAGTGGCCAAATTAGAAGGTATTTATAGATGTTAAATTAAATAAAATTTCAATTACCCGTGATTATGTGATGCTATTAATCGAAATGACATTATGATATTTTGTAGTGGGTATGTTGAAGTTCATTGATTATAAAATATTAACGGGTCGCCCAAAGGTTAATCAATTATTTTTATAATCAAGAACATAACTGTGGATAATTAATATACCCGATTAGATGTGTTTTGTATATTCAAAGATAGCAGGCATGTATAGTTAGAGTATATTTAATTACCAATAATGTGAACTCAACTTTTAACATCAATTACGTATAATGTAGTACATTGTTGGATCACCCAAAGGAGAACTTCAATGTACATTTATTTTCTTATCTGAATCTATATTGCGCCATCTCAAAGCATTAATGTATCAATCAACTTTTTTATTTGCAGTACATATTCTTGTTTCTCTTCATTTGCATGCTTCGTCTATTCCAGTGTATAATGGACTTAACTTCTCTGAATGGTGCGTGCAAATCCAATTTCACCTTGGTGTCTTGGATCTTGACTTAGCACTTCAAGTTGAGAAACTCGCTGCTATTATTGACACTAGAAGTGATGTTGAGAAATTGGTCCATACTGCCTGGGAAAGATCAAACAGACGGAGTCTGATGCTTATCCAATGAGTATAGCAAACAACATCAAGTATACACTTCCTCACACTAAAATTGCTAAGGAATTCATGAAGTTAGTAGGTGAGCGACCCCACACTGCTGATAAGTCTCTTGCTGGGACATCAATGGCTACTTTGACCACCATGAAGTTTGATGGTTCTCGTAGCATGCATGAGGACGTCATTGAAATGACAAACATTGCAGCAAGACTGAAGTCCTTAGGGATCAACGTGGATGATAACTTTCTCGTGCAGTTTATCTTAAATTCATTGTCCTCTGAGTATGGTCCGTTCCAAATGAACTATAACACTATGAAGGATAAGTGGAATGTGAATGAACTTTATGGTATTCTAGTTCAGGAGGAAACATGGATTAAGAATCAGGGGACTCATTCTATTCATCTCGTAACTAATCAAGGAGCTGGTAAGAAAGCCGGAACAAAGAAAGGAAAGGGCAACAAAGGACCATTTAAAGTGAATGAGTCAAATGCCCAAGTTCAGAAAAAGGAACACAGCAACCTTAAGTGCCATTTTTGTGGAAAGCCAAGACACTTCTAGAAAGATTGCCTGAAACGTAAGGCATGGTTCGAAAAGAAAGGTATGATTAACGATTTCGTATATTTCGAATCAAATTTAGTTGGTGGCTTGATTCTGGTTGCACCATTCACGTTTCAAATACGATGCAGGGATTTCTTAGGACCCAAACCATAAATCCAAATTAAAAGTACGTCTTTATGGGAATCGAGTAAAAGTTCCAGTTGAAGCCATTGGAACTTATAGTACATTCGCCTATTTTTATAGCTTCACCGCAAGTGTGCGGATCGGTTTATAGAATAGGGTTTGCAAGGTCGAATCCACAGGGGATTAATAAATTAATGTACTAAGTATTGGATTATAATAGTCCTATTTTTATCTAAACTATCGAAATTTGAAGGTTTGGTTTTATTACTACTAAAGCGTAAATTAATCCTAAAATAACAAAGTAAAGAGTGATTAAAAGATCAAGTATGAATGGATGGATTCCTGGGTTATGGTTTCAATTAATATCCCACTTTTATGCTCGAGTTAAGCAAACCAATGTTAAACGTATTCTTCTCTATAGACCAATCACCAAAGTAATTTACCCCTCTCTCGAGATGTATGTAAAAGCGTTGATTGGAATATCTATGTTAGCATCTCTACTCAACATGAGATATCCAACTCCCAAAAGTTCAAAAGATTAAAAGATCTCACAAATATTCACAGACTTCTCAATCATGCAATCTATTTGTGTCAAGTACTCAAGATCTAGTATTGAAACTCATCGATTAGAATTATGGATCAATACATCAAACAAGTTTAGATCAAAGGCCTTTTGATAAAACAAGAATTAAAGCAAAGTACTTGAATAGAGAAAGAAAACATTAACTTCAATTATCATTAATCATCACATAAAAGTGTTTATTAATCTACTCCCAAACCCGGGAATCACAAGTGTTTTAGCCAGACATTGAAAATAAACAATTCATAGACAAATTATCCATAATCAAAATCTAACTAATTGAAATACGATACGATGAAATGAGTGACTCGGGGATGATAACGATCTCTCGATCTATCTTCAATCCTCGAAGGTGTGGTTGCGGTCTTGATCGATCTCTCCAAGTTTCCCGTGGAAAACTGCTCTTTTCTCTGGTTTCTAGGGTAAAAATCAGCGTCCTGTTTGTGGCCGCCCCGGGTCTATTTGTACTTTTTTTTGGGTCGAAACCTAGTTGAAAACAGATCAGACTCTGTTTTTTCCGCAGAGGAGCACGGCCGTGCCCCTTTGGCACGGGCTGCCCGTGCTGGGTGCCGCACAAATTGTCCAATCCGCTGAAGGGAGCACGGGCCGTGCGTATGCGCACGACCAGCCCGTGCGCCACCCAAACGTCCGAATTTACTTATGGGGTCTTAATAAGAGTTGTAGCCCTCTCTCTTAGCTTTCCGTGGCCACTTGAATCAGCTCAATATCAATTTTGTAGAGAGAGTTATGACCAAAATACTAAACCCAGTCTTTGGAAAAATCTAGACGCGTTTGGGCGTTCCTTGAGATAAATCCCTCGTTGTTTGATCATCCATGCTTCTTTTGACACACGAATCATTACTATGACTCTAGACTCAATATAATTGGCTTCCAATTGGGTGTAATCGCTCGATTCTTGATGCTTCTAGGTCGCAATGCTCGTATTTGTCACAAAATCACTCCAAATATCGTTAAATTCGTACAAAACGAGCAAAGCGTAATATCTTTTCCACAAAGAGCGAATATATACCATTTCATATGAGTTATTGCATGTTTATAAACAATTATAGCCATAAATATGCCCTAAAATACATGCAAAATACATGTCAATCAATAGCCTGATTTTAGATACTGGACACCATTTAGATTTATTTCAAACTCTTTATGTACCTTCTGATTACCGCAATTTGGTTTCTATTTCCAGACATGATTTTGTTGGATATTCTTTTAATTTTAGTAATGGATGTTTCAGTTTGTTCAAACAAAGTCTTCTTATTGGTTCTGGTGTTGTTAATGATGGTCTATATAAATTTAGGCTTGATAATCGTTTTACTGAGACTCTTTTAACCCTGCATCATAATGTTGGAACTAAACGTGGTTTAATGAATGAAAATTCTGCTTACTTATGGCATAAACGTTTGGGGCATGTTTCCAAAGAAAGATTAGAAAGATTGGTAAAGAATGAATTCCTCAAAGATTTAGATTTTACCGATCTTGGTATTTGTGTGGATTGTCTTAATTAAAGGAAAACAAACAAAACACACAAAGAAAGGAGCCACTCAAAGCACACAACTTCTTGAAATAATACACACTGATATTTGTGGGCCTTTTGATGTTTCCTCTTTTGGAAAAGAAAGACATGTTATCACTTTTATCGATGACTTTTCACGTTATGGATATCTCTATCTATTACATGAAAAATCTCATTCACTAAATTCCCTCGAGGTATTTGTTAATGAGGTTGAAAGACAACTAGATAGAAAAGTGAAAATTATCAGATCTAATAGAGGTGGTGAATTGTTGGGAAATTTATTGTTTAGATTTTGATGAATGCCATGTAAAACTTAGAATAGGAAGTTGGCACCCCATTTTTGTTGTAAAGCGCATTGTAATAAACGAAAGTGCTGGTCAAATTTGAGTTAAGTCATTATGCCTAAACATGCAAGAAGACAATGGAGACTAGAAGGAAGACTCATTTGCAAGACAGTGAGTATGGCAAAAAGAGAGAAGGGAACTCGATCAAGGTACAAGTGAGATGCGGTGAGTAAAGTATCATCAAGTGGTCAACTCAAGATAGCCAAGTCTCAAATTGAAGTGTGAGGAAGAGTCATCCATGATTGGAAGGCGACTCTAAGTCACCTGGGAAAGCAAGGAAATGCGGTCAAGTCGAGATAATCGAAAGAGATCCGTTACGAGTAAATTAAGAGAATTACTTAAACAAGTAATACCTCCATGCTACCTTTCATGAAGTGCTCGTCCCGAGAAGCGTGCAAAAGGAATAAACCAATGGGAAGCACCGCACCATGTCGAACTACGAAAAGTCAAGAACAATTCATACGAGGAAGTGGCAATTCCAAGGATCGCAACAAGACAAGCCAACGACCACAAGTGTCTTTTGAGAATAAGCCTATCTCTTCAACGGGTTTCAAAAGAACACTATAAAAGGCTGAGGAGTTTATTTGAGAGAAGTTGGTTACCTTGACATTTAAAAAACAAATACGAGCTAGAAAAGCAATATCAGTAACAAAAATATTCTCAAATCATTCAAGTTCAATCCTCAAGCCTAAACTACGAAGGAAATCAATCCAACACTACTTTGTGAAGGAAAGATAACTTCAATCGGGTTGAAGAGGAAATTATTGAAGAATCAAGGGGTCTACATTCCACGGAGGATTGTAGGAAGGTTCAAGGTCGAACCAGTCTCAAGTTTTTGGAGGGCTTCGTGATCAAATCCAAAGAGCTTGAGCAAGTGGGTTGTAGTAGCAAAGGCGTGCCCTGTGAAGAAGGCGAGTCGCACGAGAAGAAGCCGGTGCGTGACCAAGGCATCTCGGACCGAGTCCCAAAGGATCAAGTCATTTGTGTGATCAAGACTTGTATCCGGATATTACCACTGTGATATCTTGATCAATACCTAGTGGATTCCTCCAGGAGTTGGAGAAGAGAGGAGTAGAAGAATTACCCCATCTTGAACCTCTATAAAAACTTATCGTGTCATTTACATTTCAAAGCACTTTAATTCCCGCATCTTATTTATTTAACTCTTTGATAAATTTGCTATTCACTTGATAATCTCTAAGTACTAAACCAAGTTTAAGGGTGTTAAGTCTTCCAATGAAAACAAACTACAGTTGAACTAAGTCTTTAATCTTACAAATTTGAGTTATTCTATCACAGCTCGGTCGAGTTTGTTGAGTGACTAACTCTCTTGATTAACCAAATTAGTCTGTCACCAAGGACACAAGCGTAGTATCAACTCGATCATTTAAAAGGACTAAATCGAAAAGTTGGTAAGGTTTATTCAACCCCCCTTCTAAACCTTACACTCACACCCCTTTGGACCTACATGAATATTATGGAAAATATAATAAATCCGGGCAATTTCCAGGCCCATTTGCCAAATTCCTTGAAAAACGTGGCATATGTGCTCAATACACTATGCTAGGTACACCACAACAAAATGGCGTAGCAAAAAGGCTTAATCGTACTCTATTGGACATGGTTAGGAGTATGTTAAGTAATTCTTCATTACCAATATCATTGTGGATGCATGCACTTAAAACTGCCATGTATCTGTTAAATAGGGTTCATAGTAAGTCACTTCCTAAAACTCCTTTCGAGCTTTGGATTGGTAGGAAATCTAGTTTGAGACACCTGCATGTTTGGGGTTGCCCGGCAAAAATAGGAGCTTATAATCCACAAGAAAAGAAATTTGATTATAGGACAATCATTGGTTACTTCATTGGTTATCCTGAAAAGTCTAAAAGGTATAAGTTTTATTGTCCTAACCATAGTACAAGAATTGTTGAAACTGGAAATGCTAGGTTAATTGAGAGCGGTGAAGTTAGTGGGAGTCAAGAACCACGAAAAATGGACATTTAAGAAGTTAGAGTGCAAATTCCTTTTCCTATAACTTCTTCTAAAGTTGTTGTTCCTCCAATTATTAAACAGCCTAATGTTGGACAAGAATAACAAATTAATGATCAAGTCACCCACAATGAAGATAACATTGATGAACCTACTATAGTGAATGAACCACAATAGCATTAAGAAGGTCCGATGACAAAAGACGATCTGCTATTTCTGATGATTATGTGGTTTATTTACAAAAGTCAGAATTTGACTTAGGAATTGATGATGACTCAATTTTATTTTCACATGCCATTGAAAGTATTAATTCTAATAAATGGTTTGATGCCATGAAAAATGAGCTGAAATCTATGGAACATAATGAAGCCTGGGACCTTGTTGAATTGCCTGAAGATTGTAAAAGAGTCGAGTGTAAATGGGTCTTTAAGACCAAGCGCGACTCAAATGGTAATACCGAACGATACAAGGCCAAAATTGTTGCCAAAGGTTTTACTCAGAAAAATAGTATTAACTATAAGGAGACATTTTCACCAGCCTCTAAGAAAGATTCGTTTAGAATAATTATGGCTTTGGTGGCTCATTGTGATTTAGAGTTACACTAAATGGATATATAAACTGCCTTTCTGAATGAAAATTTGAAAGAAGATGTTTATATGGATCAACCTGAAGGTTTTTCCATAGAAAGAAAAGAACATATGGTGTGTAAAACATGTGTCATCCATCGTAGGCGTATTCGAACCCCAAGTACTGGTGCTAGTGTTGGGATTTTATCGTGTAAAACCCCTCCTCTTGAGTTGCTGCTCAATGTTGACCACCATGTGCACAATCTCCTCAAGATCGACAAAATGATGTAAGACGCCTCTGTAATAATGATTTGAAACAAAACAAAGTCGCATCAAACTTCTCATCCCCTCTCTTATGGAAATGGGCCGCTCGCCGCTTCTCCTTCTTGAGACCATTAATTGATCCCACCACACACTTGCGTAATCCGAGAATTCGGTTGAAGCCAATTTCACCTTTTTCAACTCGGAATAGTTTTGGCAATCAAACACATTCTCAATTTTCCTTTCCCAATCCAAATAGGCGTCTGGATCACTCTTTCCCTAGAACGATGGAATTTGCATTTTGATGTTACTCAAATTGCTATCCGCGCTTCCCCTATCACCCCTATTTCTGCGCCAACCTCTGCCCGAATTATAATTTTGCTCCCTTTCGGAATCAATCATCAATCTCATCTGCCCACTCCTCCAATTCAAACCTCCTAGGCCTCCGCGCCCTAGTAGCAGGCTCCTCTATTTTCGGCGCCTCCCTAAGATCTCTGTATGTTTCGATCATCACTTTCTTCATGAGACTTGCAAGTGCCTCCATATCAAACTTCTCCGACGGTTGTCGGTTTTCTTCGGTCATGGTTGTTTCACTCTCTCACGTGTATACGCTCGTGTATCACTCAACTCACAATCTCCAAGTACCCGCACTTGCCACGATTGTAAACTAATCAAACAATCGCAAGTATGTCTCAACACACCAAGCCAATCGCCTAACAAACAACAAATCTCAATAAGATGAAATTTGAAGACTAGGGTTTATAATTCCAATTTTCCAGAATTTTTGATTTTTCTTTTTTTTATGCACGCGGATTACGATTCTTTACCCGCTGATTTTCTGTGCAATTTCGATATTTTTTTTGTACCCTTGAAGAACTAGGGTTTATAAGAAATTCTGGAAAATAACAAGAATTAAAGAACAATGATAGATTTAACCTTGCTAGATGGCTCTGATTACCAACTGATGTGAACCGCAGCAACGACTGTGCATACGACCCAACAACAATATGTTGTTAACCAAAAATCTTCACTAGTTTGGTTAAAGATGGTGGAAATCTCAACCCGTTGCTTAGAAAAGCAGGAATCTCGGTATGCGTAGACGCCACAAACAAATGGAGAAGTTTGTTTGATAAGTCGGAATTCGCAACAAGATGAACAATCTTGAAGCTCTTCGAAAAACCCAAAGGGTTGGAGAGAAAAATCTCAATCAATATTCAATATCAAAGTTATGTTATGAAAAAATAAACAAGTGTTTGTCTTATATAGACGACTCAAAACAAACCCTAAACAAACTAGAAAGGAAAAAAAGTTCAAACCCAAAAAGGAAACTCAATCGCAGTCAATATTCACGTGTGGGTGCAAATACGCGTCCGGGATTTTCGAATATGTTCCTGGAGTCTTCATAAACGTTGTAGCCCTTTCTCTTAGTTTTCCATAGCAACTTGAATCAACCCAATACCAATTTTGTAGAGAAAGGTATGACCCAAATACCAAACCCTGCCAGTGCTGACCCGCAGAGACGCACGAGCCGTGCGTGTAGGCACGGGCTGCCCGTGCGTCAAGTCGAAAGCCCTATTTTCATTCACCAAGGCGCACGGGTCGTGCGTATAGGCACAGGCTGCCCGTGTGTCAAGTCGAAACTCGACTTTGTCTTCGACTTTGACCTCTGCTCGTCCCAAACTCGAAATATAAACTAAAGACGCAGCCTTAAAAGTTTATTTGGCCTCCAAAACATCAAAACGACTCAAAACAACGAAAATAAACACCTACTATGTTAAAAAAATACAAGAACTCAATAACTCAATTACATAGTCTTCAAGAACTTGAGATAGCTTGCATTTGGTAGTGTCCGGATCCTTCGTGACTGGATTGTCATCAGTTTCCTTACAATTTGCACCACCTGGTCGACTGTATGAAGCACTGAGTTTTTTATCCTACCATAAACAATCAAAAAACCTAAAATACTCTCTCTAACATTTTTCCTCTCCCCCTTCTCTCTAACCTCCCAAAAAAAACCTAGCACTTTTCCCCCTCCCTCTCCCATTATAGCCGCCCCTCCCCTCTCCCCCCTCCCATCTCCCTCCTTCCCCCTCCCCCTCCATGTTTTCTATTGGAGGGATACCAAATGGCGGTCTCTTGGGCGTATGAAGGTGGCCGGAATTTTTGGTCTAGGGCGAAAGCGGGTCGGAGCTTCACGGAGGTGTCTCGGAGCGTAGAAGACGATGGGCTGCGGCAGTAGATTTGGGAGAGGGAGAGGCAATTTTTTGTTTTTTTCTCTAGTTTGTTAGTAAAGCTGTTGTTTTCTTATTTTGTTTGTGTTTTCTTTTCTTGGTTGATTTGTGAAACTCGTAGACGGATCGATTTTTTTTCATTCTGCGGTATGTAGTGGTTGCTCGTGCCCGATTTTAGTTTTTACGGTGTGTTCTGATCTCCTTTAAGGAGTGTTGAAGTCTCCCAGCGTGGAGTGGTTAGTTTGGGGTGGGTAGTTTTTTAGTCCATGTGAATCTGAATTGGTTTTACCAATTCCCCGCTTGGCTCTTAGTTAGTCTTGTCGGCTCTTAGCCCGTTGGCTACGATTGTAGTTGTAATTTTAGTTTTTGAGTTGTTATAATAAAATTCTATCGTTCGACAAAAAAAAAAAAACTAAAATACTAGTGAAATTTTTCATCCTTTTTCAGTTTGCCGTCTATGGAAAGATTAGCAAAAGTGTTCCAATAAATCTAGTTCCAATTTTTTTCTTCTGTTTGATATTTGATTCATAAGCAAATACTATGGAAAAACACAGTTCAACTACTCAGGGTACTCCATATTGTAAGTTCCTAGAGGGGAGCCATCATGGAAACGTAGTAGCTTTATAAACAATATATTCCAGGTAAAATTGACTAGTTGATGGCAAATCAAACAGAAGCATAGAGTCATCAAAAGTGAACTCAATTCCTTGCATTCTTCTTGATACATTTCTAACTAGAATTTAGAAGGGGGAAAAATATATTGCAATAAGTGAACAAACGGTAGTTGATAATAGACATAATGCCATTTGGAAATTGGCATAACTCAATAAAGACATAAGGGGAAAAGAATTTAAATGTTCAATTGGAAGTAATACCTCTTTCAAGCGAAGTACCCTCTCAAGAAATGCTTTAAACATACAATAAAAGCATCCAGTTAAAAAAATTTAAGTCTCACAATACCCAGGACACGAAAGAGAAGTTTAGCCATCATTCCAGAACAAATAATTAACAAAAATATGAACGAGAAACAAAAATAAATCCACAAACAAAGAAAATCACGACACACATTCGGAGATAAATCCAGCAGAAATTTAGCAAACGGAAATTGTTTTAGATGCTGGAGATAAATAAAGCGAAAAAAGTAAACAAACAATAATCGAAAAACAAATCGCTGCAATTGAATTTTCGAACACATTAAAGTCACCTGCAACAGCAATTAGCGGTAGCGACGGCAGCCGGCGGCGGTGGATGGAAGGACCTGCGACAGATGGGGAAAAAAATTAGACACTAAGAGATGGAGAGAGAGAGAGAGAGAGAGAGGGGCTACGGCAGTTGACGGAGGCATCGATGGCAGCCGGAGAGGAGACAAAAACTGGTGCGTGCGGCGGAGAGGAAAGAGTGTTGGTTGGCAGGAGAGATTGCACGAGAGATGGAAAATTATGGCGCGGGTTTAATTTCTGGAGGGAAAGCAGTATTTGCGACGACAAATAAGTAATTTTTGACAAACTATTGGCGACAACTAAAAGTGGCCGCGAATTATGTTATTTGCGACAACAAAATAACTTTTGGGTCGAAATCCTATTAGCGACGACAATTTTTTCTTTTTGTCTCTAATAATATTTAGCAACACCTTTGTGCAACGAATTATTAGTTGTTCGCCAAAAATATTTTGGTTCGTACAACTGCAAGTGTACAGTGTAGTTTATAGAACAATGGCAATCAAGGTCGTATTCCTCAGAGATTGAATCTCGAAACACTTAGGCTATAATAACATTGTATTCCAATTTTATTGAACCGAAAATCAAGTTATTTTAATCTAAGAAAAAATTGAAAATAAGAAAAATAATAAGAAATAAATTTGTGAACCCCACAAGTCTTTTCAACATCTTTAGGAGCAACCTTAGGCACATAATCTCAACATGCTTCTTCAATATTAAATGCGAATAAAATTTTAAAAACCAATTCATGCAATTCTATGGGTTCAAATTCCTAAATTCATTTACTCCCCTGGTCAGGTGGTGCGTAAACAGTTGATTAATAACAATTGTAGTCCTCTCGGATCGTTAACATTCTTATTAACTCCAAAAATATTTGTGAATTGAATAACTCCTCACAAACACGCCTGTCACACATGTTTCATGTCTGAATCCGATTTTCGCCTTACTAGAACTCACCTCCAGGATTATGGACTAGAAGTATGACATGAAAATTATTGATCAGATAAAAAACAATTATAAATAAGCACTCGAATTCATAAATAGAAAGCATGAATTAATTAAGAAAACAAATAATCATATTTAATATTACAAATCCACAGTTTCGATTATGCCCCTAAGATCCGAAAAATATGACAAACATTGATTACAAACTCATAGACAAATTCGAATCAATATTTAGACATCATATAAGCACATACCAGAGTTCTCAGAGATAGAAAGAAAATCCCTTATTGTCAGGATGGATTCCCCTTCCAAGCCCTCGAAGCTCTTGTGCTCCCTAGATGTGAAAGCCTTGTGGTGTTCTTTGCGACCTAGCCTTTTGCTCTAAGAAGCTCTTCGATTCCTTCATTCCTATGTTATTTGATGTGTTTTTGCTGTATGGACTGATGCATTTTCGTGCATAACCTTGGGTCCTTTTTATAGATGCTTGGAGAGATCACTTGAGAGTTTGAGTAGGAAAAGGAGACCAATTCAGCTCCAGTTACGTCGCACGCCCGTGTCATCCAATACGGTTGGGTCGTGCGATCGGAATTGGCTTCTGGTATCTCACAAAAGCTATAGCCATTTCTCTTATCTTTCCATAGCCACTTGAATCACCTCAATATAAATTTTGTAGAGGAAGTTATGGTCAAAATACTATACCCTGCTTATTGTTGGAAACTGTTAGCGCATATTGGTGTTTTTGAAGGAAATTCCCTTTTGTTTGACCGTCCATGCTTCTTTCCTTCATATCTTTGCTCGTACCTTAGCTATTGACCTATACTTTGGAACGTGATATCGCGTTTTATCCAATTTAGCTCTATTTTTTGTAAAATTCACAAGAGTATGCAGTATCACACCCAACAAAGGAAACTAAGTAAAACACACTATATATGCGTGCAAATGCATCAAATATATATCATTTTAAACCCTCAAATGCACATATATTTTACACTCATCAAAATCCTCTAAACTTAAAGCATTGCTCGTCCTCGAGCAAATTAAGAAAAATAATATCAAGGGGTAAAAACGAACAAACACCCAAGAACACTATGAACATTAAATAACATTTGACTCCATACTTAAGAAAACTATGTAATTCATAATCAAGAAGTCATCATTAATAAACTCGGCATAATCAATACTCTCTTGGCCCTTGGGTACTCGACATCGCGACTCACAAGAAAATAGTATATCACTCGACTCTCAGAAGTGTATAGATAGTGTTTACACTCAAATTCAATTCAGTGAATGTAGAACCACCATAGGCTTAACATCTCTACCACTTTTGTGTGCACAACTTAAGAATCAAAAAGGACTTTTATTAGGTTGTAATGTAGGCTCTTTGGTAAGGGTAAGAAAATTTCGATTAAGTGACCACACTTGAGCAAATAGAATTTAAGCATACAGACTTGCAATTCACCAACCCAATTTCAATATAATATCAGTTTTCTTTTTCAACTCAATTCCACCCTTATTTCTCATTTTTCATTCTTACGCCTTTTTGCCTTTTTTTTTCTTTTTTCTTTAGCCTCAAGCACTCTTTTTTTTTTCTAATTTTCAGAATTTCATTTTTTTGCTTTGCTCGATTTTCTCTATTTTCATTCCAGAGATATATATTTTTTTTACGAGCTTCATGTATTTTTTTTTTCATTCACCCAGATACTGCTCATCCCTCTTTTCTTTTGCCAACTTCCTCTCATTTTCATAAATTTTCACCACATCTCCCCCAAACTTATTCATCTTCTATAAGCTCAAGAAATTTCAGGGATAAAAACATGTTCAAATTTTAAAGATCAATGTGGCTCAAAATAATAGTTTTGGCTCAAAATTGGATAAATAGGGAATCATGAGTTCATAGGTAGGCTTTTTAGGCTAAGTAGGCTAAACAAATTTGGCCTTAGATCATTTTCAAAAATTGCACACACACATGGCTTCAATGAAGATACCAGAGCAAGTTCTATAGCTCTATCAATCATGAATGACACACTCAAGAAAAAATAAGTCTGCATAATAAAACAGTTTAAGGCACAAAAGCTCACATGCTCTTTTTTGGCAAAATGCTCAAATACCCAATTTTCTTAACACATGCCAAGCAAATAAATAACTTTCCTCCTAACAATTTATTACATTATTACCACAAGTATGTTATCTAATGCCATAAAAATATTCATAGTAAAATCATATGGGAGCTGGGCATAAAAACTGGATTAACACCACATACAAAAGTAATTAAACGTGCTAAAGCGTTAAATATGCTAAAAAAACGAACTAAAAATCGAAAAAAAATGAAACTAAAACTCATTTTTTTTAATGCAAAGTGCTCTACATGCAGTTATAAATGCAATGCAAAATGCAAGAAAGTACTAAATTACGCATTCTTGACAACCCCCCCAAACTTAAAATATGTTTCATCCCGAACATATGAGGAAATTATCAAAAGAAAGAGGAATGCGTAAAGAGTACTTACCTAGATCGTTCCGGTGAATCCGGGAAGCTCGTCCGTCAAATTTGAAACTGGAGGAGCAGATCGCACAGTCGGATTGTGTGCGTCCACATGTCCGGGCGCATATGGGGTTTTTTTTTCCATTTTTTTCGTTTTTTTTCATTTTGTTTACCCCGGAGTTTGTTGCGGCGTTTCTTAGGTTGCCTCCCACAAAGCGCTAAGTTTTTCGTCTTCAGCCAGACTCAGATTTTTAACATCAATTTTGTTGAACCATGTCGGTTGAAATCTTTGAGCCCTTATATTTTGTACCATCAATCAGACAAAAGGCGTTGCACTGTTTTCTTGAATTAAGTATCGCCTGGGAATTTGCCCCTTTGATGTTGGCCTCCCACTGCAGTTGCGATTTGGGCTTCTTGTATCTTCAAAGATTCCATTCTCGCATTCAATAAAAACGATGTTAGAAACAAAAAAGAGAAAAAATAAAAAAAAATTGAAAAAGAAAAAAAAATTACAAAAAATATGCTTCAATTAAGATTGAACTACTTATTACTATATCTAAGTAGAATCTAATCAAACCCCAGCAACGACGCTACAATTTGTTCGCCAAAAATATTTTGGTTCATACAACTGCAAGTGTACAGTGTAGTTTATAGAATAATGGCAAGCAAGGTCATATTCCTCAGGGATTGAATATCGAAACACTTAGGCTATAATAATATCGTATTCCAATTTTATTGAAGCGATCGAAAATTAAGTTATTTTAATCTAAGGAAAAATTGAAAAATAAGAAAAATAGAAAGAAATAAATTTGTGAACCCCACAAGTGTATTCAACATCTTTAGGAGCAATCTTAGGCACATAATCTCAACATGCTTCTTCAATATTAAATGCGAATAAAATTTTAAAAACCAATTCATGCAATTCTATGGGTTCAAATTGCTAAATTCATTTACTTCCCTGGTCAGGTGGTGCGTAAAATGTTGATTAATAACAACTGTAGTCCTCTCGGATCGTTACAAATCGTATTAACTCCAAAAAGATTTGTGAATTGAATAACTCCCCACAAACACGCCTGTCACACATGTTTCATGTCTGAATTCGATTTTCGTCTTACTAGAACTCACCTCCCGGATTATGGACTAGAAGTATGACATGCAAATTATTGATCACATAAAAAGCAAATGTAAATAAGCACTAAAATTCATAAAATAGAAAGCATGAATTAATTAAGAAAACAAGTTATCATATTTAATAGAGGTGGCAAAATCTAGCCCGGCCATGGTAGCTTGATGACTCGAGGTTTGGCGCAAAATTTTAGGCCCGAAAAAGTCGAACTATTTGCCCGCACCCCGAATATTCGACGGGCCGGGCTAGCCCGACTTTTTCGGGCGGCCGAAAATTTGTACATGAATTTTACGCATGGGTAAATTTGGTGGGCCAAGCATTTTCGACGACCAAAATCGGGCCTGATTGACCAGAAATTTGGCAAAGCCCGATGGGCTCTGGCCGGCCCGCCCTTGACCGTTACCCGACTCTAATATTTAATACAAATCCACAATTTTGATTATGCCCCTAAGATCCGAAAAATATACCAAACATTAATTACAAACTCATAGACAAATTCGAATCAACATTTAGACATCATACAAAGATTTGACAAGAGTTCTTAGACATAGGAAAAACCCCCTTCTTGTTAGGATGGATTCCCCTTTCAAGCCCTCGAAGCTCTTGTTAGATAAATGTTTTTATCAAGATTTTGATGATTATGTTTAAATGAGTTTTTATACCAAAACAATGTTTATGTATGTTGTCCAAAATACTCCTAAATGATTTAAAATAGTTTTACTAATTTTTGGAGTATTTCTTAGAGTTTATTATTCGATAAAAAATTGGACAACATATTTAATGTTTTTGTGTTAATTGGCTTTTACACCAAAACAATGTTTATAAATGTTGTCCAAATACTCTCAAGTGATTTAAAATGTTTGTACTAATTTTTTGGAATATTTCTTGAAGTTTATTTTTGATAAAAATCGGACAACATTCCAATTTGGAGGTCGACCTGTCGCCCAAAATGTCGACCAATACCTGAAGAATGCAAAACTTGAAACAGAACATTATAGACTTGAAAATTGGAGCGGGGGCCGGTCCGGTGGGACGTCGCACCCCTCTTGACGGTCGACCCCCCGCAACCCATACCTGGATCGCACTATTTTCATTCAAACGTTCGAAATTTTCTATAGGGCAACCGGTCGCCCTGTGTAATTTTTGACAGCAAAAATTTCAACCGTTGCAATCCTTATCAGCAAGATTTACTTTTGATTTTTGTACAATATTTCTACATCTTATGATTTTCTTCTCTTCATCATTGAGCTCTTTGAGGCCTTTGTGTGGTGTGTCCATCATTGGAATGGATTCTTCATTTACGACCGTGTTCCAAATATCGAACCCGCAACCTTGTAGATAGCATTCCATTCTTTCTTTCCAAAATGTAAAATTTTTGGAATCGAATAGTGGTGGCTTGGTGGTGGAGGCGCCGATGAAGGTAGACTTCGTTCGTAGCCGATGATCGTTCCTCTTTACTCGCGATATGGAGCGAGCTTGCCAAAGAGTTTGGCTCGATACCACTTGTAAGTCAAGCGGCTACGATAATCTAGAGGGGGGTGAATAGATTATCTCCATCTTTTTGATTATGCCTTCTTTTTCGAATCAAATACGCCAAGACAAGAATAAAGGTGCGGAAAATAAACAACACACGTCGATTTATAGAGCTTCACCCCACCTAGGGACTACGTGCTCTACCACCCCAGTATATCCGGGATGGGTTTCAAAAAGAAAAAAGAATTTTATTAATTACCACAATTAATACAAATTCAACTTACAACACCTTGAAGAGCACCACACTCTTCTTCAACACCACCTTTGGAGATTTCCACAATCTCACTTTGAAGATTACCACAATCTTCCTTCAACGGCACCTTTGAAGATCACCACAATCTTCAATCTTGAAGAATACCAAATTCTTCAAACACCTCAAGAGCACCACACTCTTGAAACACCTATCACCTAGATCACCCAAGTGTATTCTTTCCACAAGAATACTCACAAGGATGTCTTGTGTTGAATGATGAAAAAAATCAAGATTACAACTCAATAATGAATATTACAATTTGAGTGCAAGTGTAATCAAGAAATAAAGCTTAGACCCCAAAATGTGAAAGTGAAATACTTAGGCTATAAATACAACAAGAGTGTTGAATATGAAAGCTTGGAAATTTACAGATTTATTGTTGTGTATTTGCTTGTGTTGTTCATGTATCTTGTGTCTTCAATTCATCCTCTATTTATAGGAGAGTCTTCACCAACATAGGCTCCTTCTTGTTTGCTTTTGTCTACAAAAAGAGGATCACAAGATGTAGAAATATTGTACAAAAATCAAAAGTAAATCTTGCTGATAAGGATAAATTTTTGCTGTCAAAAATTACCCATGGCGACCGGTTGCCCTATAGAAAATTTCGAACATTTGAATGAAAATAGTGCGATCCAGGTCGGGTTGTAGGGGGGGTCGACCGGTCAAGGGGGGGTGCGACAGGTCGCCCTAGGGTGCGTTCTTCAGGTATTGGTCGACCGGTCAAGGGGGGGTGCATTCCAATTTGCAGGGGGGGTTCAAGTTTGTAATGTTCTGTTTCAAGTTTTGCGTTCTTCAGGTATTGGTCGACCTTTTGGGCGACCGGTCGACCTCCAAATTGGAATGTTGTCCGATTTTTATCAAAAATAAACTTCAAGAAATACTCCAAAAAATTAGTAAAAATATTGTAAATCACTTGAGAGTATTTGGACAACATTTATAAACATTGTTTTGGTGTAAAAGCCAATTAACACAAAAACATTAAATATGTTGTCCAATTTTTTATCGAATAATAAACTCTAAGAAATACTCCAAAAATTAGTAAAAATATTTTAAATCATTTAGGAGTATTTTGGACTACATAAACATTGTTTTGGTATAAAAGCTCATTTAAACATAATCATCAAAATCTTGATAAAAACATTTATCTAACAAACTCCCCCTTTTTGATGATTACAAACCAAAACAATTTTAGGAAGTTGATTTTAAAACAAAACAAATTTTCCGGTCTAAAACATCAATCCATTATAAGCAAGATTCATCATAAGTACAAACACATGTAGGAGCAAATATTTTTCAAAATCATTTTTGCACAAGCTCCCCATATCAACATGCATAACAAAGATAAGTATAAGCAAACAACTACAAGCTAAAAGTATGAATTTCTTGAGCTTAAAAGCTCCCCCTGTCACAAAAGCATCATTAGTCAAGCATAGAAGTCCATAATACGTAACATGGACTAAGTATATCCATAGCTTTTGGCTTTTAAGAGCTCTAGCTTATAGCTTTTCTTTCGAGCTTATGTTCGCTTCTTTGAGCGTATGAGCATTTTTCTTGTTTTGGTATCAGAGCTTGATTAAGACATAATGCATATTGAATGAGGTCTATGATTGCATTTTGCATGTTTTTAAAACTTAGGGGCGAAAAATCGGATTTTTTGTTCAAACCTCGGATTTTGGAAAACAGAATGAACCACTGGGCTGACTAAGGCAAGGCCGACCGGTCGCCCATGCCCCCAGCCGATCACCCATGCCTAAAATTTGGTTAAAAACGTTTTTCTTCTCAGTCACAGTCACTTTGGTCTTTTGTGTTCATTTTTCGTCCCCTTCGCATTTTTCACACGAATTTCACTTCAAATTTGTTTTATTGCATACATTTTATATTTTGGACTTCATGAGGCTCGATTATCATCATCATTGCTCATCTTTACCGATTAAATGGTAATAATTTCTCCTTTTATCTCAATTGGGTTGAACCATTGAGAATGTGCTTATATCTTGTTACTTTGATGAAATTCTTGTATTAGTATGTTGTATATGATGATTGGTGATGAATGAATATTGTTGTATTGCAATTTGGTGATGAAAAGTTTTGGCTTAAACAAATCACAAAGGCGTTATATTTCTCTTATTTTATTCGACGCACGCCAAGTGTTCGACAAAATGTTTCAATGAAAAATTCATCACCTACATGATTCTCTTGATTTGAAAAGTCTTATATGTTTATAGAGATCATGTTTTATCAATCAAATGAGCTTTTACAAATCAAATGAGCAATTGTTTCCCTTTTATTCGGAATTTAAGCTTAAATGTTCAATATGCTCGATAAATCGATTAAATTGCGCACTTTGATATAATTGTATGATGTTTTTATCGTGCTAACATTATTTTTGATGATTCCAAAGGGGGAGAAACAAGAAAAATGCTCATACGCTCAAAGAAGCGAACAAGCGAACATAAGCTCGAAAGAAAAGCTATAAGCTATAGCTCTTAAAAGCCAAAAGCTATGGATATACTTAGTCCATGTTACGTATTATGGACTTCTATGCTTGACTAATGATGATTTTGTGACAGGGGGAGCTTTTAAGCTCAAGAAATTCATACTTTTAGCTTGTAGTTGTTTGTTTATACTTATCTTTGTTATGCATGTTGATAGGGAGAGCTTGTGCAAAAATGATTTTGAAAAACCTTTGCTCCTATCCTTGTGTGTTTGTACTTATGATGAATCTTGCTTATAATGGATTGATGTTTTAGACCGGAAAATTTGTTTTGTTTTAAAATCAGCTTCCTAAAATTGTTTTGGTTTGTAATCATCAAAAAGGGGGAGTTTGTTAGATAAATGTTTTTATCAAGATTTTGATGATTATGTTTAAATGAGTTTTAATTTATACCAAAACAATGTTTATGTATGTTGTCCAAAATACTTCTAAATGATTTAAAATGTTTTTACTAATTTTTGGAGTATTTCTTAGAGTTTATTATTCGATAAAAAATTGGACAACATATTTAATGTTTTTGTGTTAATTGGCTTTTACACCAAAACAATGCTTATAAATATTGTCCAAATACTCTCAAGTGATTTAAAATATTTTTACTAATTTTTTAGAGTATTTCTTGAAGTTTATTTTTGATAAATATCGGACAACATTCCAATTTGGAGGTCGACCGGTCGCCCAAAAGGTCGACCAGTACCTAAAGAACACAAAACTTGAAACAGAAACATTACAGACTTGAAAATTGGAGCAGGGGGACCGATCCAGCTAGGGGCCGACCGGTCGCACCCTAGGGCTACCGGTCGCACCCCCTTGACCGGTCGACCCCCCTGCAACCCGTACCTGGATCGCACTATTTTCATTCAAACGTTTGAAATTTTCTATAGGGCAACCGGTCGCCTTGTGTAATTTTTGACAGCAAAAATTTCAACCGTTGCAATCCTTATCAGCAAGATTTACTTTTGATTTTTGTACAATATTTCTACATCTTGTGATCCTCTTTTTGTAGACAAAAGCAAACAAGAAGGAGCCTATGTTGGTGAAGACTCTCCTATAAATAGAGGATGAATTGAAGACACAAGATACATGAACAACACAAGCAAATACACAACAAGAAATCTGCAAATTTCCAAGCTTTCATATTCAACACTCTTGTTGTATTTATAGCCTAAGTATTTCACTTTCACATTTTGAGGTCTAGGCTTTATTTCTTGATTACACTTGCACTCAAATTGTAATATTCATTATTGAGTTGTAATCTTGATTTTTGTCATCATTCAACACAAGACATCCTTGTGGGTATTCTTGTGGAAAGAATACACTTGGGTGATCTAGGTGATAGGCGTTTCAAGAGTGTGGTGCTCTTGAGGTGTTTGAAGAATTTGGTATTCTTCAAGATTGAAGATTGTGGTGATCTTCAAATGTGTCGTTGAAGGAAGATTGTGGTAATCTTCAAAGGGAGATTGTGGAAATCTCCAAATGTGGTGTTGAAGAAGAGTGTGGTGCTCTTCAAGGTTTTGTAAGTTGAATTTGTATTAATTGTGGTAATTAATAAAATTCTTTTTCCTTTTCGAAACCCATCCCGGATATATTGGGGTGGTAGAGCACGTAGTCCCTAGGTGGGGTGAAGCTCTATAAATCGACGTGTGTTGTTTACTTTTCGCACCTTTATTCTTGTCTTGGCGTATTTGATTCGAAAAAGAAGGCATAATCGAAAAGATGGAGATAATCTATTCACCCCCCTCTAGATTATTGTAGCCGCTTGGACTTACAACTCTTGTGCTCCCTAGATGCGAAAGCCTTGTGGTGTTCCTCGCGACCTAGCCTTTTGCTCTAAGAAGCTCTTTGATTCATTCGTTCATATGTTATTTGATGCGTTTTTGCTATATGGACTGATGTATTTTCTTGCATAGCTTTGGGTCCCTTTTATAGATGCTTGGAGAGATCACTTGTAGAGTTTGAGTAGGAAAATGAGACCAATTCAGGCCCAGTTACGTCGCACGCTCGTGTCATCCAACACGGTCGGGTCGTGCAATTAGAATTGGCTTCTGGAGTCTTCAAGAACGTTGTAGTCCTTTCTTTGAGCTTTCTATAGCCACTTGAATCACCTCAATATCAATTTTGTAGAGGACATTATGGGCAAAATACTATACCCTGCTAGTGTTGGAAACTGTTAGCGCAATTTTACGTTTTGAAGGAAATTCCCTTTTGTTTGAACGTCCATGCTTCTTTCCTTCATATCTTTGCTCGTACCTTAGCACTTGACCTATACTTTGGAATGTGATATCGCGTTTTATCCAATTTAGCTCTATTTCCTACAAAATTCACAAGAGTACGCAGTATCACGCCCAACAAAAGAAACCAAGTAAAACACATTAAATTTGTGTGAAAATGCATCAAATATATATCATTTTAAACCCTCAAATGCACGTATCTTTTACATTCATCATTAGCCACGACATGTCATCACAAAAACTATTATTTGCGACCACATATTGTTGTCACAAATGACTTTGTTGCAAAAGTCCCTGTTTCTTGTAATTAAAGTATACACAAAAAAACCATTAGCTTGTAGCTCAAGTGCTATCGTTCACCCTTTGTAAGAGTCTTGATCTGAGTTCGAACCCAGTATCTTTAAGTTTCTTTAAAATGTATCCCCTCCCTTTCCCTCCGAACAGTACTCTCAACTTATTGAAAAAATATACACCAGGAAAATATTGCATGGGACCTTCATAATACAAAAATCTTAAGTGAATATTCATGAGAAGTTGATACAAGAGGACATGACAAAAAAATATAGTAGCCAAGAGGCTTAAAGGAAAATGAACAGAGCAAGGATCTCACACGACCACTTGCTTATTGACGCATACGTCCTAAATAATAACGAACAACTTAGCATATTGAAGGCAACAACTCCCAAAGAATCAGGATTTCTATTCATAAACGGAAAATAGCAAAACTCCCTTAATATTGCGTAGGAGGAGGAGGAGACGTGTAGTAGTATGGTGGTGGTGGGGATGGCGATGGAGGTGGTGGAGATGTGTAGTAATATGGTGGAGGAGGAGAGGGAGATGGTGGGAGTGGTGAGTTGTAATAATATGGTGGAGGAGGAGACGGGGATGGTGGTGGAGGTGAGCTGTAATAATATGGTGGCGGTGGTGAAGGTGATGGTGGTGGTGGTGAGTTATAAGTGTATGGTGCTTTTCCTGAGTGTTTTGGAGGTGGTGGTGACTTGTAGTAATATGTTGGTGGTGGAGGTGAGTTGTAGTGGTACTTCTTTGGGGGTGGTGGTGGAGAATTGTAAAGGTATTTCGGATGTTACGCTAGCCGGAGGTGGTGGTGACTTGTAATAATATCTTTGGTGGTGGAGGTGAGTTGTAGTAGTACTTCTTTGGTGGTGGTGGAGGAGATTTGTAATAATATTTCGGATGTTCTGCTTGCTTTGGAGGTGGTGGTGACTTGTAATAATATGCTGGTGGTGGAGGTGAGTTATAGTAGTACTTCTTTGGTGGTGGTGGTGGAGACTTGTAGTAATATTTCGGATGCTCTGCGCGCTTTGGAGGTGGTGGTGACTTGTAGTAATAAGCTGGTGGTGGAGGTGAGCTATAGTAGTACTTCTTTGGTGGTGGTGGTGGAGACTTGTAATAATACTTTGGATGTTCTGCTCGCTTTTGAGGTGGTGGTGACTTATAGTAATATGCTGGAGGTGGAGGTGAACTATAGTAGTACTTTTTTTGTGGTGGGGGAGGAGATTTATAGTAATATGGATGTTTTACATGTTTAGATGGGAGAGGTAATTTGGGCAAATAAGGCAAGTGTTTGTAGTGAGATTTTGGATGGAGTTTTGGTAATGGTGAAGCATAAACTTGCGGCTTATGTGCTGCCACTTGAGAGGCTATGATGCAAAAGGCCAAAGCACACATGACAAAGTGCAAGTGCCCTGGTTTTACTAGGACTCCCATTTTTAGTAGCTCTACCTTTCTTGATAGGAAAACAAGTTTAATTGTGAAGAATGAAAATATGGCTAAGCCCTTATATAGTGATAACCTACACAAGCTCAGTATTTGATGGGCACTATTTAAATGAAGCTAATAGCTGGCTCAAGGCTTGCTTTTTGAGTTGATAAAGTCTAACAGTATTTGAACTACATGATGATGGGAGACTTCTTCCATTATATACTTTTGTTTGCTCTATACACAGATTTGGTTGCAAGTTATTTGCACGAATTAGTACAAAACCTTGCTAAGTCTATAAAATATACACTGTCATGGCTTCAATTAGGAAGGGAGATTTAGCATGTTTTTACTTAAACCATATAACTTAACAACAACACATGAAGGTAAAATTAGTATAACCTTAATATTGTGGTTTTCTAAGAAAATACAAGGATAATTAAAACTTTATTTAACTTGAACTTTTCCTCATTATCCAATATTGTATATCATGGTATCCTCTTTCCAAAAATCGCCAGGCACTACTTGGGTATTTGCCGAGCACTCGGTGTATGACTAAGTCACATATTTTTCTTTTATTATTTATTTGTATTAGTAGTTGACATATTGTTTCTAAAATTATATGAGCAATCATTTGTTTGAAGTATTACATTGGATGTATTCAACTTTGAGGATTGCCACGAATTAATTCAAGCTGATTCCCAATTGATAAGTTCCACTTGATAATTTAAAACTAAACTTAATATGAAGCAAGTCAAATTATGCAAGGATCAAAGTTCAAGGTTTAAATTTAATTTAATTTCAGGTTGAAAAAGACTCAGCTTGAATTAGATTCTAGGGCAATTGACATAAATGTCCCACTTTTTGGAGATAATGTCAGACTTTTACACTTTCCGATACTATTTTACCTAAATTTACTCTTCTGCCCTTTTTTTCACAAATTTACGCTCCCGCCAAAATTTCCGGACTTTTTTACGCTTTGTTTCAAAATTGTTTCTAACATGTTTCAAACATGTTTTTTTCAATAAAATTTCAGTGAAAAAATAAAGTTTGCCCTCGTTAAATAATTCATTTATACTCGAAGTCTTATAAGAAATCAAGAAATATACACATAAAACAACACATATTAAAACCAAACAAATTAAAAATATTATAGAAACAAAATGAATAGAAAAAAACACAAATCAATTTTTGATGCAATGCATGAAAACATAAAAAAACATGGAAACAACCAGGAAGCAATATAGAAACAAATCAGAAACAATATAGAATATACCATATGAGCAAAAAAAAGGTAAAAATCGTATTTAAACATCGAAAACTACATGGAAACAACAAAGAAAATATCAGAACAACATTAAACACAATATGGAAACAACCCAGAAATAACGTAAAAAATATTAAAAATACCACATGAATAAAAAGACCTTAAAAATAGGTAAAATTTGTATTTACACATTGAACACTACATGGAAACAACAAAAATATTATTAGAACAACACTAAAAATATTATAGAATAACGCCGAAACAATAGAAACAATGTACAAAATAATACATGAACAAAAAAAGCATAAAAAATAGGTAAAAGTTATTTGAAACATTGAAATAACATGGAAACAATAAAGAAATAAATTTAAACAACATCAAAATAACATATATAACATATAAAGCAATACATGAACAAAAAAACGAAAAAACAAAGCTAAGTAAAAATAATCCAAAAAATATGCAAGAACGTAAAAAAAAGAAAAAAGTAGGTACAAACGGAAAAAATAAGTATAAAAATGATAGGAGCGTATTTTGTCGTATGTTTACCAAAAAGAGGATATTTTATGTAATTTTCCCTAGATTCTAACTCAATAATATGAGTTACACTCCCCTCAAAAAAAAAAAATTATGAGTTACACTAACAAATTACTGCTATTCATTTTGAATAGGGATAATTACAAAAGACACCTAAGGTTTGGCCCAATTACAAAAAAATCCAAAGATATTTCAAAATTAAAAAAAGCCACTTGGGTTTGATTATGACTTAAATTTAAAAGGTACATAATATTTCTAGAAATATCAAGGGATTTTTTAAAATATTTTCGCTTATAAATAGGGAAAATGTAAGACAGAGTTAAACCTCAAGGGATTTCTTTTTTTGTAATATCCAAAATCTCTTGATTTTTTTGTAATTATGCCTTTTTAATATTCTCCCTTTTTAGTTGACCAAATATTTACTTACACCCTTTTTTTCCCAGTTTAGAACCTCATAAATCATAATTTCTTTTTTTTCATATATATACTTGAGAGAAATGTGCAGGCTCTAATTTGCTAAGCCCATCGCGAAGCTCTCACCAATGTTTTCAAATCAAGACTCATTAAAATCTTTTTTTTTGTTTCGGAGAAAAAAAGAAAAATCAAAGTCTATACCTTAAAATGAAAATTAGAAATGCAGTCTAAATCCAATTGCGATTAAGGGTGACCATGGTTCTAGAACCGCCAGTTCCCGTTCCAAATCCGCCAATTCCGGTTACTCATTTTGGAGAAACCGGAACCATTACCATTACCTCACGGTTTCGGATCTGGTTCCAGTTCCGGTTTGAAATGTTGAAATCAAAGAAGCCATAAAATACTTGTATTCTTATATGCAAAACCAAAAGTGAATCACAAAATAAACAAAGAGACCCTTATATAGGCAAGTAGAAAACGTAACCCTATAAAAGGACTAAAATCCTGACCATAAAAGGACTCAAACAAAATAAGGAAACTAAATATATTATATTTCAACAGTCCCCCTCAAACTCACGATGCAACCGCAAGAAGCATTGAGAGTTTGTCAAACAAGAAATGAAAACATGAAGAGGAATGTGCCTTTGTAAACATATTAGCAATCTCGCACAGAAGAAGAAACAAAAGTCAATGTGATGATACCATCCTGATAATAATGCCAAATAATATGGCAATCAATCTCAATATGTTTAGTCCTCTCATGAAAAACTTTATTGCGGACAATCGGAATAGCACTCTTATTATCTGCTAGCAACCAACGTAACCAAACTATCTCATAAGCAATAGTTATCATAACACGATACTCAGCTTCTGTGGAAGATCTAGAAACCACATCTTGTTTCTTACTCTTCGAAGAAATGAGAGAGTCACCTAGGAACACACAAAAACCAGTGATAGATTTGCGATCTGTAGGATCACCAGCCCAATCAACATCAGAGTATGCATGCAGCTCCAAAGAAGAACTAGACGGAAGTAAAAGACTCTAAAATTGAGTTCCCCGAAGATATCGAAGAATACGCAGAACAACAGTCCAATGAACTGTAGAGGGAGAACTAACAAACTGACTAACCACATGAACAACATGTGTAATATTTGGACGAGTAACTGTGGGATAAACCAAACCGCCAACAATAGTACGATATAAACTGGGATCCGATAGGGGAGAACCATCAGAGGGAGAATATCGAGCATTAGTCTTAAGCGGAGTATCAACAATCTTGTTATCAGTAATACGTGCACGATCAAATATATCAGTGATGTACTTTGATTGAGACCAAAGATAACCTTGTAGGGAAGAGGCAACCTCAATACCAAGAAAATAACGGAATGGACCCAAATCTTTCATAGCAAAAGAACGAGCTAACGTAGATTTCAAAGTTTATATACCATCAAGATCATCACCAGTAATAATCATACCATCCACATATAAAGAAAGTTTAATATGACCTGTTGCAGTACATTTGACAAACAAAGTTGAATCATGATGACTTGGTCGTAAACCAAGAAGTAACAACAGAAGTAAACTTTTCATACCACCCTCTAGAGGCTTGCTTAAGGCTATAAAGAGCTTTATGAAGCTTACAAACTTCATCGGTTGATGGGAAACACCAGGAGGAGGTTGCATGTATACTTCGTCAATAAGATCACCATTCAAAAAGGATTGCTTCACATCCATCTGAGATATACCCCATCGACGAACTGAGGCAACTACAAGAAGGGTACGATAGTTGTCACCTTTGTAACAGGCGTAAATGTCTCCTCATAATCGATCCCATACTCCTGAGTATAACCCGTAGCAACTAGTCGGGCTTTATATCTTTCAATAGACCCATCAGATTTGGTTTTGATTTTGTAGGCCCAACGACATCTAATTACATGTTTTCTCGGTGGTAAAGGGACCAAGTCCCAAGTATGAGTATGATGCAAAGCAGTAAATTCCTCAGCCATAGCATCCTGCCAAAGTGGATCACAAATCGCCTCTCTATAGGATGAATGCTCAGAAATACGATGAAGAGAGGCCAAAAAACGAGACGAATGAACTAGAATAACAAGAGTAAACGAAATCTGGTAACTTACTAGACTTACGGACATGTGTGGATTGAGGAGGAGCAACATCAGGAGCCGCAGTTGGAGAAGTTGAAGGGACAACATCAGTAGCAGGAGAATCAGTCACATCAGAATCAGAAGTCAATGTACTAGAACCTGCAGAATCATTACGGATTCATCACCATGAAAAGGGTCAATATGAATAAGGTCGGACATGGATACATTAGGGGAGCCAGCTCGGATAGAAAAGAATGGAATATGTTCAAGAAACACTACATGACGCAAAACATATAATTTTTGGCTAATTGGATCAAAACAACGATAACCTTTCTGTCCTTC
Organism: Rehmannia glutinosa; assembly: GCA_016081115.2. Lineage (NCBI taxonomy): Eukaryota > Viridiplantae > Streptophyta > Magnoliopsida > Lamiales > Orobanchaceae > Rehmannia > Rehmannia glutinosa. Next base: position 195,109 of record JABTTQ020003130.1, read on the forward strand.
CCCAAAACTAAGAAAAATGCATAAAGCAGACCACGAGGTCAACTTAGTACGTTCAACTTGAGGTCGAAGGACAAAGCAAGTAGAACCAAATACGCACAAAGATAAATAATCAGGAGCATATCCATACAACTTCTCAAATGGTGTCAAACCCGAATTATTCGAAGTAGGAATTCTATTAATCAAATAGGTAGCAGTGAAAGTTGCTTCCCCCCAAAACACACTAGGAACACTAGCAGACAACAAAAGAGACCTAGCAGTTTCTACAAAATATCTATGTTTTCTATCTGCAACACCATTTTGCTTAGGGGTATCCATACAAGATGTTTGTCGTATCGTACCATCAGAAGCAAGTAAAGTAAGAAAAGCATTGGAAAAATATTTCCGACCCAAGTCACAACGAAAACAATTTATGGTGGATGAATGTGTTTTCACAATTGCTCGAAAGTTGCAGAAGATGTTGAAGAAATCAGAACGTTGTTTCATAAGATAAACCCAACAATAATGTGTATAATTATCAATAAACGAAACATAATATCGAGATCCACCCTTTGTATTGATAGGGAAAGGTCCCCATACATCAGAATGAACAAGATCAAATGGTGTACGAGAAAAAAAAACACTTTTATTGAACGGTAAAGCAAAAACTTTTGCTAGTTTGCAACCATTACAATCCAAAATATCATGAGATTTTAAATCTCCTAAGACACCTGTAGAAACTAAAAACTGTAAACGAGAAGCAGACACATGACCTAAACGAGAATGCCATAAGTAAAAATCTTAAGACGAACGACTCAAATGAAAAGATGACAAATCTACACTGTAGCTTTCGGTATTTTGAGCTAATCCAAAACATAAAGTCCCCCTGCTTACATGTCCCACTCAATCAGCCGAGATCGGGTCCTATATAGAACAAGTAGAATAAGAAAAAGAGACTAAATAACGACTCCACACAAATCCATGGATCGATTTGCTGACAAAATAATTTAACATCGTGTACATCCAATATCAATAAATCAAGAGACTTGTTGTAAAATGATTTTTTGGTGGTTGTAAGTTTGTCTATGATATTGTGTCCATCAAGTTTATTCTGTTGGAAATCTACTCCACGGACATGGATGATTTATTCTCTAGTAACGTCGAAGATGGTGGCTATAATGGACCTCTGTTTTTTTTTTTTTTGTGAAGAAAGTGGCGACACTATAATGGAGGTTGGCTACGAAGAACCTCCAAACCTTGACGAGGACATCAGTTATTATGATGGGCCACCTATTTTTGATAAAGAAGGTGACGATGTAATTTCAATGGTTGACTATAAAAAAAACCGCCAAAATTTAATGAGGAGGTTAGTGATTATGACGGACCACCAATTTTTGATAAATAAATTGAGGATGTTGGTAATGATTTTTATTGAGGAAACTACTTCAAAATCGATAAGAGCAATATATATTTTTTTCTCTAATCCTACACCCCTCGAAGGACCGTTTGCTCGTGGGTGTCATGGTTGGTTTATTCACAAAGAGTTGTGGGTGCGAGCAAGACGAGTTGCCCATGTGTATGTTCCTAAAGTCACAAATGCTCATCAATGCTATCGCTTTGTAGAGTCCAAAAATGATAAGAAGATGCTGACTATACAATTAAGGAATGATCAGATGGATACGCTAGAACTAGGTCATTGATTTGGCAAAGTGGATATGGTTTTCTAAAATTCAATTTACATTATTTTGTTTTTGATCCTATTCAAATACATGTTGTTTTTCACCTTATTTTTACATCCCGTTTTCCTCGCGCTCCTCTATGGTTTGACAATTCTTCAAATGTCAATCTATCTTCTTATTCGAGGACGAATCATTTCGATTCCGGAGAGAATGATGGAGATATGATATCATGCTTATTATCTTTTTGGATTTTAGAATATCTTATATTTTAGGAAGTGATGTATATGTTTAGGTCTCTATTTTAGTTTATCTTCAATGTTCCTAGTTAAGTTAGGTGTTTTATCGTGGCAGGATTTTGATCTTATAAATGGTTGCTTTGTTATTATTTTTAAGGGGTTGAATTGATATTAAGTTTGATATTATTTTCTTTTTCATTGTAATTTACGTTTCTTCGCAATGTTTCGTATTACTTTTGTTCGTTGCTCGTTTATTTGTAGTTTCCGCCTTCATCATAAACCTTGATAATGTGCTTTCGGATTCTATTGTTGTACCAAAAATGTTAATGACATCAGAAACTTTCTTTAACTAAATTTAGAAAAATCTACTAGAATTGGATGAGTTACAATTACATCCATCGATAGATTTCATTTAAGTGTTGTTCCAATTGTATTGAACATGTTTTGACCTAGTGTATTTATTTTACTTGTGTATGAGTATGGCATTCTGGAAAATGAATGAAAAATCTAAGAACAATAAACTAGGTATTTCGAAATGAATTATGGATGAATGATCTTTGTACTTTAACACAGAAATGTTAAGATGAGAATTTTTAGGGATGGCAAATCGTGCGGGCCGTGCTGTTAACACAGAAAATAAGAGCATGACTCAATAAACACAAACTCGAACACGGCCCCATAAACTTAAGGGGATGGAAATGGTAGCCCAAACACGACACGATAAAAACACGATAGTCCATGCACGCCCGATAAGCAAATTTATTTATACTTATTTTTTTAATTTTTGTCTGATCATTTGAACAATTTAGAGCATTTGGCTCGTTAAACCATTTACTAATATAGTGCAGTATTTTTTTTTCCAAATATTTATCACATATAAAGCCCCTTAGGAAGTTAGAATGAGAAAAGAATGTGTAAAAAAATATATTATTTAAGTTATCGGGTCTTATTGGGTTTAACGGGCTTATTGGGTTGGCTCGATATGGACACGATTTCTTATCGTTCTTGTCAGGACAACCCAATAACACCTGGCCCAAACCTGATAATTTCGTGTTGTGCTATCTTGTCGTGTCTCAAATTGCTACCTCTAGGAATTTCAACTTCAATAAGACTATCTTGGTGGTAGAGAAATAGTTGTAAACTTTTCTCCTACAGAAGATATGTTTTGCATCTTACAAGAGGTTGCAGAAATCACTAGGTTGGGTGTTAATCGGGCGGCATCCCGACACCTAGCGCGTAGGTTGTGCCTAGAAACAATACTATTTTGTAATTTTTATTATTTTAATTCACTTTTTCTCGATTTTTGGCCGCATAGGCCCAATTTCTGGCTACTTTGGGTTCGATCTTCGGCCGATGAGATTTTTCCACCCATTAGGACATAATAGTCTGGGCCTAGGAGCGCCTAGCGCGTTGGCCCATGTTTACAACACTTGTCTTAGTACCTGTTGTCATATTCGAAAAAATCTTATTATGTATGTGTAATCAAACTTAAGAACAAAAATTAGGAAAAGGGTTCTAAATTTGATTATCATTCCCATATTCACAAACCGTAGTGTCTTAATAGCAAGATTGGTATGCGTGAACGAAATTAGATATGAATAAAATTTATGAATGGAATAACAATAAGAAAGAAGTTGATGATATCATACTCGTATGCATAATGAATGAATGGCCATTTTTCCACTTGGTTTCAATATCCTTGACATTGATAATTATAAATGAATAATAGTATAGCAGGAAAATATTTTTAAATATCAGTTTATTCATAAATAGAAATTTTTAGATAAAATGATTTAAAATATATTATGCATAAATGGATTTAAGATTATTAGAATGTGTGTTAACAGTAGATATATATATACACGATATATATGTGTGTGTATGTGATATAAACAACATTTTATTCAATATATTAATAAAAATTAAAAAATGAGTCTTATATCAAGTTTTTTATTTTAACTTTTAAATTTTGATAAAGATTGGCTACAATTTAATAAAATATTACATATAAATTATATTTAAATTATAAATAACTTATTTATATTTTTGCCACATTACTTTACAGAAATCCAGATGATGTCCATCATTTTTGGTTATTTTCAAAAGGATAGTTCATCAAAAATAAAATTAGCGCCATTATTGAAGACTGAGAATAGTTAAACCCGTGGGAGAGGAAAGAAATGGTTATTCCTTAGTTTTGGTCCATTCCAAATTATATCAATAGTGTGATTTGTGAATGAGAATAAATGAAGGAAGCTCATTCAATTCTCATCTGAAATAACGTAATTGAGGTTAAAGAATTGAAGTTCATTTTTCCAGCATGTTATCAAGTGCATAACGAAAGGAGGGGAAGAGGGTGAACCTATACCACGTTAAATCAACTACCTCACAAGATACCATGGATACCATGAAAATCAAAATACGGGAACAAATCCCAAAGAATTCTTGAAGCAATTTTAAATATAAAAGCTATATGAAGTTGAAGTAAATATACTCCCACTAAAGTGACACTAATTTTATTAGGGAGAATATAAATCTTCTAATAACACAAATAGAGTAAAAAATGACATTTGGGTATAGAAAACCATATGGGAAACTAAAAGCCTTTTAATGAATCCATGAAAAGATGATGCGGATAATATATCGAAAGAGGAAATGCTATTCTTGGAATTCTTGTTTCATTGATTGGTCCATAATTTACATATGGAATTTCCTATACTATATATAGAGCTCTAGGAATGATCTAGACTAACAACTGTTACAATGGTAGTGGAATTATAAAATGGGAAAATGACCACTCAATTGTACTGCAGTTTGTACAACAAAGACAATATAATGCCCAGGTGATGGGGGGTGCAAGATATGAAGGAATATTTTGCTAAATGTCATATGCTATGTGCAACCTCACTGTAGCTAATCTAGAGTTCTTTGTAAATCATCATCTATTAGGCCCCCTCAATTCAAGTGAAGACTTGGAAACTACATTGAGTTTGTTTGAAGTCGACGAAGAATTGCCCCTGTTGATATGCTTGGTTAAGATATACGCCACTTGCTCGAGAACCGGGAATGTGTTGAATCGAAATTTGTTGCTTTGCAACTTTTTCTCTAATAAAATGTAAATCCAACTCGAAATGCTTTGTTCTTGAATGAAAAACAGGATTAACCGAAAGCAGAGATACGACTCCCAAATTGTCAGTCCACACATTAGTTGGTTTGTGGATTTGAAATCCTATTTCTTGAAGTAATGAATGTATCCGAAGAAAACATCACATGTGGCACTAGCAATACTTCTATACTAAACCTGTGTTAGACCTGGATACTACTGACTTGCTTCTTAGCACTCCAAGAGACTAAATTTGAGCCAAAATAAACACAATATCCGGAAGTCGACCTTCTATCATCTAAGTCGGACCCCGATCGACATCGATCGAATGTGTTAATTCTACATTCAAATGCCCTTTTGTAAATAATAGACCATGATCGATCGTTCAACCAAGTATCTCAAAATTCGTTTAATCGCTTTCCAATGAGAATCAAGGGGATTTTGCATATATTGGCTCACTTTGTTGACACTTTGTATGAAATGTCCGGCCGAGTCATTGTAGCATATTGAAGGTCGCCAACAATTTTTCTATATAATGATGCATCACTAATGGGATTACCATCATGTTTGGATAAAAGAGGACGAGACACCATAGGAGATGATAAGCCTTTGGCCCCCTTCATTCATGATCAAGTCAAGCAAGTCTTGGATGTATTTTTGTTGAGTCAATAACAATCCATTCGGAGTATAATCAACTGAATTCCCAGAAAATATGACAAATTGCCCAAATCTTTAAGAGAAAACACTCTGTGAAGATCATCTATCACGGTTTGAATAAGCGTAGCACAAGATCCATTGACAATAATGTCATCAACATAAGTTAATATGAAGATATGAGAGTCCCTTGAATTTCGAAAAATAGGAATTATCAGCCTTGGACATTGTGAAACCAAATGATTGCAACACCTTAGTCGAGTTTGGAACACCAGGCTCTAGAGGCTTGTTTAAGGTCGTAAAGGGATTTGTGAAGTTTGCATACCATTTGCTCTCCGTGATGGCCCGTTTGAACAAATCCAAGAACTTGCTCCATATAGAGTTCGGTGTCAATGTCTCCATTTAAGAATGCATTGTCGATGTCCAATTGCCTTATGCCCCGGGGAATTAGTTAGAGCAAGAGACAAGATGATCTTTATTGTTCTTTGGCTTGATGACCAGGACTAAAAGTTTGATATAATCAAGGCCTTCCATTTGAGTGAAACCTTTGGCCACTAACCTAGCTTTATGCTTAGCCACGAACCATACGAATTTCTTTTCGTTTAAAAATCCACTTACATCCTATGAGCTTTTTGTCGGGAGGTAATTGAGAGATGGGAAATAAGCTCAGTGTCGATTTTTAAGAAGGGCGTATTCTTTCTTCATAGTTGCGTTCCATTCCAGGATTCGAAGGGCCTCTTTGTAGGAGTGAGGTTCCAGGTTGGTTTGGAGAAAATGACATATGTCTTTGGTTTTAAATTCGATCTTTGACCTGGTAATCATATGATGGCCCTGATTTTGATTGACACTTTGCATTTGCTTGAGAATCATGAGAACTAAGCGAGTCAAAAGATGCGAGAATCAGGTGAAATATTATCCATTATTGGTAAATCTATAGTAATTGTACCACCGGGAATATAAGTGTTTGGTGGGATGATACCGGGTTGTGGGGGAGGAATCTTTGAAGGGAATTATTGGAGGATGAATCGGTGGAAGTGTCGGTGAGTTGGGCGGGGAGAGTTGGGAGGAGGTGGTGTGGGGTTGATAGATTGATGAATTGTAGGTGGATTGACACTTAACGAAGGTGTAGGAGAAGGAGAATTGGTAGGAAACAAAGGTTGATTTGAACCAGCAACGTTGGTCCGAAAAGGAAATTTATCTTCATCGAAAACAACATTTCTAGTAATCACAATTTTCTTGTTAGGAAGAAGAACTTTGTAACCCTTATATTGAAGGCTATATCCAATAAAAACACCAGGGGTACTTCTAAATTCAAGTTTATGCTTGTTATAAGGCCTTAAATGTGGGTAGCAAAGACATCCAAAAACTTTTAGGAAGTCGTAATTAGGCTTGTGGCAGTGAAAACTTCATAAGGACTTTTATATTTGAGGACTTTGGAGGGCATTCTATTTATTAGAAAAACAAGAAGTCACAAACATCATCGAGAGGGATTGAGGAACACTTGAATGAGCCAATAGAGAAAGGGTCGTTTCAATGATATGTCTATGCTTTCTTTCAAAAAGGCCATTTTGTTGAGGCATATATGGACAAGAAATTCTATGAATTATGCCATTTTGAGCAAGAATATCATGCAAGGGTTTATACTCGGTTCCCCATCGATTGGATGGCTTTTATGCGTGTGTTACATTGATTTTCAGCTAAGTTTTTGAAGTGAAGAAATGCTTTAGATGTGTCGGACTTATTTTTCAAAGTGAGGTAAATCCAAGTGTATCTAGATGCATGGTCAATGAAGCTGATATAGTATGCATATCCATTATTAGATTTTAATGGAGCGGGGCCCCAAAGATCTGTGTGTATCAGTTCTAACAATTTATTATGCTCGAGTGGTAGAAGTAGGAAAAGGTTGAATGTGACTCTTAGCTTTGCAACAAGATGGACAAATAAACTCGACTATTATTATCATTAAAGGAAAATTACAGCCTTGAAAAACCTTCTTGATAATATCAAGAGGCACATGTCCTAGTCAGAATGCCGATTGCTACATCTATGGCACTTTTTTCCGAAGTTGCGGTGGTTGATCGAGAGGTTCTTGGAATTGGTGAACAACTTGGTGAAATGCGAGACGAGAGGAGATTGAGAGTTGGTGAAGTGAAACTTATACGAGACCATTTTCAACGTTCCCTTTGAGAAGAATTACCCCACTCTTGATCCTTCACCAAGCAAAATGTGGGATGAAATTCAAAATAAACATCATTGTCAAAAGCAAACTGAGACACACTTAGTAAGTTTTTAGTAATACTGGGAACAAGAAGGAGATTTTTGAGAATGAATTTTTGCTTGTAAAAAGGAGAAAGTGGTTTAACTATAGATATACCAGTATGAGTAATATTCAAACCTGAACCATTTAGCTATTTCTGTCATTTTCTTTATTAATCGATATGGCAGCCATTAAAACTCCTACCAATACTCTAGACCAAAATCAAGTCATTTATCCTCAAAGCCAACTTATCACTACCAAGCTCACTGAAGTTAATTTTCTTGTATGGAAACAGCAAATCCTTGTAGCCATTAATGGATATGGCCTTGAAGGGTATCTTCTTGGAGAAATTTCAAAGACCAGATCGCTCACCTCGAAAAGACACTAAATCCAACCTATGGTGTTTGGAAAAGCGAGGACAAGTGATAGCTTCATGGCTCCTTTCTTCTCTCTCTTAAAGTATCCTCATAACCAGTTGGATTTACCACCTCAAAGCAAATGCTGGGATGCTCTTATAGAAGGATTTGCCACCAATCTAGAGCCAAAATAATGCAATACAAGCTCCAACTTCAAAACTTAAGAAAAGGAACCAACGGCATGAGGGAGTATCTTAATAGAGCCAAAGTGTGTTGTGATATGCTTGCTACCATTGGATACAAGCCGAGTGAGGAAGAACAAATTATGTATATCCTCACAGGTTTAAATCTTTGAGTATAATCTTTGTTGTTGTTTCCATTAATTCTAAAGTTGAACCATACACCCTCATGGAGGTTCATGCCTTGTTGTTGAGTTTTGAATCAAGGCTTGAGAGTCTTGAAAACACTTGTCTCACAAATTAATTACGAGGGATCTCTCCCTAGTGCCAATGTTGCTACCAATGAATCCAACAAACAAAAGAATGGTTACAATCAAGGAGGAAGAGGAAGAAACAATCAATCTTTCAATAGGACGAGAGGAGGCGATTTGGTGGATTTTTCGAGGCATGGGAGGAAGAAACACCAATGGATGGAGACACGGCCCGGATGTCAAATATGTTTTATTCCAGGCCACTCACCGCAAAATGTTTTCATAGAGTAAATCGAACTTTGTTCCAACATCCAACAACAATTCTTTCTACACTCGAATCAGTCCATGAGATCACAATTCTAATGACCCTCATGCTAATGAGATATGGCTCTTTTTCGACCCTAATGTGGCAAGCACCTCTCAAGACCATGCTCGGAAACATCTTTGGTTCCCGGACTGCGGAGCTACAAATCATCTCACTTATGACCTTGGCAACCTCAACCTTGCTCGATACCATAAAAGCCTTTTAATGAATCCATGAAAAGATGATGCAGATAATATCTGAAAGAGGAAATGCTATTCTTGGAATTACTGTTTCATTGATTGGTCCCTAATTTACATATGGAATTTCCTATACTATATATAGAGCTCTAGGAATGATCTAGACTAACAACTGTTACAATGGTAGTCAGTGGCGGAGCCACTTGTTAGTTTGGGGGTACAACTATACCCCCAATTTGGAAAAAAAATAAAAAAATAGTTTAAAAAATAATATTAATAATATTTTGTACCCCCAATTTTTATATAAAATGGTATTTTTAACAATTAAAATCCAAAAAATCAAAATATCTTACATATTTTTACACAATTTCCACATTTCCTTCCCCTACAAACACTTTGTTCCCAAAAAAATTTATAGAATCTAACTACGATTAGCCTAAAATTTATTGTACCCCATTTTCGAATTTTTGGATCCGCCACCGATGGTAGTGGAATTATAAAATGGGAAAATGACCACTCAATTGTATGCAGATTGTACAACAAAGACAATATAATGCCAGGTGATGGTCAGGTGCAAGATATGAAGGAATATTTTGCTAAATGTCATATGCTATGTGCAACCTCACTGTAGCTAATCTAGAGTTGCTGTAAATCATCATCTATTAGAAACCAATGCAGAAAGTTGTATTGAAAAATTATAACCTTGAATAAAAATGGAAAAAATGAAGCCACCATCCTATGCTGAGAAGAGTATCTTTCGGTGCTTTAGAACATCAACAACCACCTCCTTGTAACAAATTGGGCAAGCCTGTTATACTAAAGATTGTTAGCAAATTAATAACTTGGCGAGTTCTCAAGAAGAAAGGAAGTTTCTTGACTTACTTTATTGATACTAAGCCATCTGCTACCACAACCAAATTATGGTAGATATGTTTACACGGAAGGCGTCATTCGCCTTTATCACCTTCCATCCGGCAAATTATGCACTTTCTTAACCCAAAATATAAATCCAATTAATTATCGAAATTGAACTTCAGCCTGAAGATATATAAAATAGTTTAAACAACATATTTAAAAAGCCAGATGAAATCAACAAAATGCAACATTCATGTTATAAATATTAGGGATAATTACAAATACAATCCTTGAGGTTTAGCATAATTAAAAAATCAGTTCTCTTCCAAAACTATAAATATCACTGGACATGTTTTTATATTTTACAAATTACACCAATTGAGAGGGTGTTTGGGGGGTATAGTTTGCCTAACAATACAAATGCCTCAAACTGGGCATTTGTAATTTTAAAAGGTAATTGGAATTGGGGTAGTTATTGTAATTATCCATAAATATTATTGATACGTGTAAAATATACATGCATTTAGGGGCTTATTTGAATATATATTTGAATCATTTGCATGTATATTTAGTGTATTTTACATGGTTTCCTTTCTTGGGCGTGATACAACGTATTCTTGTAATTTTACAAGAAACAGAGCTAAAATGGAAAGATACCAGTAGGACGGCCTGGACAAAAATAACGAATGCAAAGAGACGATCAAATACGCGAAGAAAACGATGAAAAACAAGAAACACTGTCAGCCCGTGTTATATCACACAACCGTGTGAATTGATTCAATGTGATTTTACATGCCCGGACGACTTGTTCAAGGGAAGAATTTCAGAGAGGAAGTATACGACCAGACCCTGTGAAAATACACGGTCGTGTAATTTGTTTCGAGCAAAAACATAAAATAAAACTAGTTACGGGGTAGGACCGTGTGGTTTCACACGGCCATGCGTGATTTGTCAGACGGTAGATTTTGTTTCCTAATTTCATCGGGACTCTACAATTGATCTCTCAAAGCATCTATAAAAAAAAGGACCAAGCCTGAACGAAAATATATAGTTCCAAACAATTCTAGACAATTCCATACATCATCATACACAAAAATACACTTGGGATACACAAATCTACATAATTCGAAGGGCAAACACTAATCAAGGAAGAACACCACAAGCGCTTTCGCATCTACGGAAGCACAAGGGTTTGAGACTTTAAAGAAGGATCCATCCTGACAGGAAGGATTCTATGCTCTTAGTTTAGATCTCTTATTTGTACTTAATTCAGTGTCAAACTATTTGATTTCAAGTTTGCCTATGAATTTGTGGTCAAATATGTTGGGCTAAATATTTATGATCCTAGGGCATAATCAGAACTGTGGATTTATGTTAATTTTAAACTGATTGTTTTTTTAATTGATTTTTGTGTTCTATTTATTCCTTCGAGTACTTGTTTCGTGCAGATTATCTGATCAATAATTTGCATGTCATATTTTTAGTTCATAATTCGGGAGATGAGTTCTAACTTACGAAAAATGAGTTCATAACATAAACAGGTATAGAGCCGAGAGGCTTATAACTATTTGTGGAGAGTACTTCTATTCAAAGATTTTTTGGGAGTTGATATTTTTTTTCTGAAAGTAAAGGAAATTTCATTAATTACTGGAAATGGTCCAACACCGATTGAGACAAAAATCTGGTGGATAAGTCCACGAGGTTGCTAAATAGCGAGAAAATTTTGCGAAATGTGCAAATTCATGAGCAATAAAAGTATCTAGTCTAGGAATCCAGAAAAGACCCACATGTGGTTGAGATCGGCCAATAGTGAAGAAATATCGGATATGATAGGCTCATTGTCCGGGTGGGGATGAGATACGCCCATAGCAGACATAATGATATTCGCAGAGTCGCCCAAAAATGAGAGGTGGATAAGATTGGAGGACTTTGTTAGAGAGATTGTTTTCCCGGAGTGCTAATGCTTCCGCAACACCGGGGTTAGAGATGGCATGGAAACATTTAGCAAATACCTGAATAAATGATCCTTCTGAGCTAAGAATACAAACGCCGATTCCAGCGTAACCACCTATCATGGAAATGGCCCGGTCAAAGTAAACATGGGTGTCTGGATGTGCGGGTTTTGGAGTAGGGGACTCCAAAATGGATGGCGAAGGGCGCTCCAGCCAGAGATGGGCGGCTCAGAAAGTGGATAGGGTATGGCATGCGGATGAGACAATGGTTATTGGGGAGACGAGTAGGTCTTCGAAAATTTTCTAGTTAAAAGCATGCCAAATGCCGCTACACAAGGAGAGAATAAGTCCGCCAATATCATCTGAGTTTGAGAGGATGATTTCCCTCACCCAGAGTTCCCCACATTCTTGTGCAAAATGAGACATAACGTGTGAAACTCCCGCTACGTACCACACTTGAACAACAACTGGGCAGTTAAAGAACACATGTGCAGTAGAGATATCCGAAGAGTTACAAAACGGGCATAGCTCTCGATGAGGCAGGTGTCGATAGGCAAGATTAGCGGGGCTCAGAAGCGTGCGCGTGAGTAATTTCCATGAAAAGTGAATAATACGCTTTGGAATTTTTAGACCCCAAATTCTCCTCTAGACGGGTGATGGCCTGGAGCTAGAAATACTTTGCACAGGGGCATCCCAAAGTTCACCGGGGTTGTCTAGAAAGAGAGGGCATGCCGATTTGACCAAAAAATTGCCATTCTTGCTATGAAACCAATACCATGTGTCTGGGCGACAAGTGAGGCTAAGTGGGATAAAAAATATAAGGTGAGCCTCCTTCGATGAAAATAGACCGTGTATAAGATTCGAATCTCATGTTCGAGAGTCCTGTTGAATAAGAGTCGAAATGGTTGTATCCATGCATCCCCCCATATCTTCAAATTTTCCCCCAAATGGATGCGTTTAAGACAACCCAATTTCAAAAGCCAATTGCACTGTAGGATGCTATGCCAGGTCCAAGTTGGACGCGGACTGAGTTGTGCTTCCATGAATGAACGATTATTAAAATATTTCGCTTTGTAGACTCGTGCCAAAAGCGATGAAGGATTCGTTAAGAGACGACATGCTTGCTTGGATAATAAAGCCAGATTAAAGGATTCGTTAAGAGACGACATGCTTGCTTGGACAACTCGACTCCAAGGAAAAAGATTTTTCTAGCTTGGGTTGAAAATGGCACGATCAAGCCTAGCTCTCTGAGTGAACGGATGGACGGAAAGGCGGTTCCAAGTGAAAAGAGGGCCTTCAAATCCGAGATCAAACATGTTAAGATGTGCTAGAGTATCTCGGAACAACTTGATATTCCATTCCGCTCAGGGGTTGGTTCCTTGAAATTCACTTTGGGTGAGCACCGTGTTAAAATCTCCACACATAATCCAAGGCTTGTCTGGTTGGCTATGAAGATGGAGAATATGGTCCCATCCTAAACGCCTTAAGTTAAGGTTAGCCTCCCCATATATGCCCGTGAACCGGAATGATTGCCCTAAAGGATCGATATCAACATCAATAAATCTATCTGAGAAATTGCGAAGAGTAATTGGTATGTCTTTTTGCCACAGAAGTGCGAGGCCCCCCGAGCGACCTCTTGAATCCACGGCATATCCGAACTGGAAGTCCTGGGTAAAGCCAAAGGCCTTGAGCTGGAAGATGTGTGGACCTTGTCACCAAGATGAGAGTTATCTTCCCGTGTTTGCCTCTTCATTTTCTCTTCTTGAGATGGATTAATAGATGTCCATCTTGGAGTAGCATCTATATCAATTAATGAAGTAGAATCCCTTCTGGGAGAATTCCTAAAAGCTCCAAGTGAGGCCTATAACCCTTCATGAGGCAACGACCCGAGCTTTGACACTTAGTCAATATACACCACCTCATTAGGTTGAGGGTTCACTAAGATTGTGCATGTGAAGGTGAAGGCTCATGTTTAGGTGAAGAAGCTAGAGGGAGCCAAGTACATGGCAAAGACAGGTCGGGGTAACCCACCATTTTTGCAAGTTGGGCCTTCATTTTTGCTTGGTCACCATAGAATACGAACAACCATATCTGCAAAGAAAAGATAGCATAAGTATGATAATATTAGTATTTATGACCAACAGTCATTTGGCCTAGTTGTATCACTCCCTCTTATGAGTGGGAGGTCAAGGGTTCTATCCCTAGTGAAGTGTGTGTGCATAACTCAAAAAAAAAATAAACTTTTAAAATACCACTAGCTTGTAGCTCAAGTGGTATCGCTCACCCTTTCTAAGGGTATTGACCAGGATTCGAACCCGGTATCTTTCAATTTATTTGAAATTTATCCCCCTCCCCTCCAACCAGTATTCCCAACTTATTAAAAAAAATATAAGTATTTATGAAAATAAGAAAGAAATTGTAAGGCAATAACCAAAGGTCCGGTTCGAGGTACAAAGCTAAGACCTACAAGAGAGAGTACACCTTCAGTAATTAATTTTAAATCCTTGAACCACCTCGTGGTTAATCGACGGGAAATAAAGTTCTCATCTGAAGTAGCAAGCCCAAGACCTCGAGGTTGAGGTCGTGCAAGCCTCCAAACTAAAGAAACCCTCCAAAGGGCGATCCAGAGAGGGTTGAATGAGTACGAATGAATTCATCCAAGTGCCATGGGAAGAGGGAAGCCTATCAAGTAATTTATAATTTGGCTTAGGAGATACGTAAATGAAGCCAACCTCTCCTGTATTGGTACAAGAACTCATAGAATATAGAGACTAAAAGTGAACAAAAAAAAGGTCCATATCAAAGAAACACATATTTATGATAAATCCTATTATATGTCAAAAGGAGTTAGGCACTAACTAAGTTGGGCAAACATCTAAACCAGTTAAAATACTTTCTATATGATCGTGAGGGAAACCTAAGGCCTGCCTCTAAGGCCGCTATGTGAAACACAAGGCATTGAGGTGGAGGCTTATCCATCGTATCTTAGGGTCTATGATCTATTACCTCAAAATTGTCAGGGATAAAAAATCTCCTACGGATAGAGGGTATTTCATGACCCTCAACCATGGATCTAATAAGAGCCTAGGGGGCCTTGACCTCAAGATTTGCTTCACTTTGCCCCAGGCGAGAGGTAGATCTTGAGGATAAATCCGATCCTGGTCCCGAATCGGGTGAATAAGAAGACATAATTAAGAACAAGAGGCTACCTAGATCTCAAGCAGTGAAGACGATGGTGAAGATGAAAAGTGAAGCAAAGGCAGATGTAACACGGAGACGAGGGTGATTTAATGTTATAGCGAGGACGATGTTGAAGGCGACCTAAGCGCGAAGCAAATCTTTTTTAACTAAGGTAAAGTAAATGAAATTTTACTTCTCTCAGTAATATTTATCAACCTTTAAGGAACTTAAATAATCACAATCAATGGCACAGATCTGTGGCTCTTCGTATTCAGTAGACCAGATCAAAACTTCTTTTACTTAAAAGAATAAAAGAAGTTGAGGGAGTAATGATAAACCAATAAAATGATTTTATCACTTTACCTTTAAAAATAGTCCAAAACTGATTAAGAAAGGCAGGATCCGCATATTTTTTACTCGGATCATGTTTGGCTCGAACCGAACCAAACTGATCCGACCCAAGCTCCTCCCTATCATTGACTCTCTGACAAAAAGACTCTCCCGATGATGTCATGTGGACCAATATGCTCGTACATAATCATCACTATAAAAGTCAGGCACAATTATCAAGAGGTTAAGTTTTTATTGTTCATTCATCACTTCACTATTCTTACTTTATCTACCTCACGACTCGAACTGACTTACGCATCAGAGGGCCTTAGCCGGGGGCCATCCCGACTAGCCTAACGTGTGTTCTACTTCAGGTCACCCATCTAAAGTACTTGAAGTGACCCCGAACGAGGACCCTGAAGAGAGCCTTGCAGGTATACTGGTTTACTTGGTTAAATCACAGAAAAATATACCGAGGAAATTAAGCTTGAAAAGCTCCAAATTTCGGCCAAATGAATACCACTCAAAACCACCATCGCATAACCTCTCTCCCCAATCCATGCAACCACAACCCCACCAATCGTCGGCCACAATTTGGCCGGAAAATTCAAAAACAAAAATCGCAAGCTTGAGATCGGATGTACCATTTCATCGCCAGCCACCACCACCAATTTTGTTGCTTCTTCACAAGAAACCATTTATTAATAGTTGAACCTAATAGATGTGGAAAATGGTTGTCCGCTCATCGGCGAGCTTGTTTTTTCGACTTTAGATTTTAATATTTATTTAATTTAAATATTTTATCTAATTTAAATTGGAGACAATATTTGATCATTCAGAATTGCCATGTAGGTTGCCATGTCAGCAAAAAATGAAAGAAAAATAAGTTTTAGAAAGAAAAAAATATACATCAGCTTGTTGGTCACTAAGGGCAGCCACAACGCCCGCTTTTTTGATGGGTTTTTCAAGTGAAAAACCTGTACAAAAAAAGCTCATCCCAATGTAGCCAACATGACTTTTTCAATCCCACAAAAATCAAGGACTTCACGGTGCACGCAGATCGCTCCTTTCTATTAAAAAAACTTTTTGATTGGTTAATTTTTAATATATATTTATGTTTTTTATTTTGAATTCACCTCACCTAAACTGGACATTGCATAAAGGAGCCATTACAATTTATTTTATTTTATTTTACTTTTTTGCCTATAAATATGTTACAATTTTTTTTCTCATTCATCATACTACTCTCAAATTCTCAAACATATAAATTGTTCAAACTACATCCAATTACCTTTATTTTTCTCCAGTTCCTTCTTTCATACAATTCAAAATTTTATCCAATATGGATGAAAATTATAATCGGTCTTTTTTGAATTTTTCAATTCTCAAAATATTGATGAAAATACATCGCAAAATGCCACCAGTATTCCATCCCTCCAAAATTCTCAATTTTCTGCTCCTACACAATACCCTCAAAATTTTGCAAATATTCCAAATTTTCCACAATTTTCTCGAGATTTTCAAAGTTCTCAAACGTACTCAACTAATTTGAACCCCTCAAATGCCTCCATTTTATATGTATTTGCCCGAATATTGGCGAGCCATGGGCAACCAATTTGGGATGACAATCCCTCTATCAGGTAGTTCTCCTTCTTCTAATGAATCAAGAAGAGTTGGCATAGATGCTTCCGGGACATACAAGGAACTTTCAACACCATCATCAATTCCAGACTCACCGTTCCCACAACATTCAACACAAGTAGAGCTCGAAAATATTGTTTTTGATAAAGATAAGGAGACAACTAATAAAATGGGAAGAGGTGGCAAAAAACGGACAACTTGGACAGACGAGGAAGATGAGAAACTTGCAGCGGCATGGATCACTTTTAGTGAAGACCCGGAGGTTGGTAATGATAAAAAAGAAACTGTTTTTTGAATATGAATTACAGACTACTACAACAAATGTCGCCCCAAAGGTGTCATGGAGAGAGATTGGGTGCCATTAAAATCTCACTTCTATAGAATCCACCCAATGGTGAATGAGTTTACTGCTATTTACAATTGATTATATGCCAATCGTCAAAGCGGACAGAGTGATGATGATATACTCTTTAGGGCACGTCAAGAGTATAAACACAATGGTAATGGGGATTTCAGATATGAACATGTATGGAGGATTGTTAAAGATTGTCCAAAATGGGCTCCACAAGTTGATTACATTAAAAAGAAAACAAGAGTTTCTCAATCAAGAGGTAGCATATCATCATCGAATGTGGATGCTCCTATTGATGTAGATGATTGTGAAGTCCGCAGTCGTCCAATTGGGCAAAAAGCAGCAAAGAAGAGAGGAAAGTCTACAGCTACAACATCTAACGATGATGAATATTATAGTAGATTAAAAGGGATAGAAGAACTACAGAGGGAAAAACTGCAAATGCAAAAGAAGAAGGCAAAGAGAAAGGATTATGAAATCTATATGAAGGATACAAGTGGGATGACAGAGGATCAACTTACATTACATATGTTCTACTGTGAAGAGATTAAAAAGAGATGGGGCTTCTAATAGATATCTTGTGGGTGTGATATATTCTTGTTTGTTATTTCTGTATTCCACTTTATTTTATATTAATGTAATTTGTGTTGAATAATAAAAAATAGTTGTTATAAACTAGCCGTTAAAAACTAGCCATTATAACTAGCCGTTATAAACTAGTCGTTAAAAACTAGCCATTACAAACTAGCCGTTACAAACTAGCCATTATAAACTAGTCGTTACAAACTAGCCGTTATAAACTAGTTGTTACAAACTAGTTTATATATACATTATAGAAGATATAATTCTCTATTCTACAAACATTGTATTCCCAAATGTCTGACGATCCCAATCACTCTAGACCTTCCATTCTATTTGAGCGATGGAGAGATTTTCTAGTGGATTCAAATAATGTCTTGGATCAAATGATGTTGGAATTACTTGAGCACGAGGAAAGTAGATGTCAAGGAGCTCTGAATTCTTCCAATAGAACGCACAGAAGAAGGTATTTAAATTGAGATCGTGAAATCGGACACGATCGTCTTTTCAATGATTACTTCTCCGAGCAACCAGTGATGAAGTATTTCGACGACGATTTCGAATGCAAAAAGGGTTATTCCTTTGCATAGTCAATGCTTTGCAGAATCACTCAGAATATTTTGAATGGAGAGTTGATGCAGTGGGAAGATGAGGTTTGCCGCCCCTTCAAAAATGCACAGCAGCTATCCGTCAATTGGCATATGGATCCCCGGTCGATAGTTGCGATGAGTACCTACGGATGGGTGAGACAACTGCCCTAGAATGTTTGATAAAATTTTGTCAATGTGTGATTGAAGTATTTGGGCCACAATACTTAAGAAGGCCCAATGAAATTGACATCCAACGTTTGCTTGAAATGCATGGCCGCAAGCATGGGTTTCCTGGAATATTGTGTAGCCTTGATTGTATGCACTGGGAATGGAGAAATTGTCCCACGGCTTGGAAAGGCCAATTTACTCGAGGCGATCATGGAGTCCCAACAATTGTGCTTGAAGCGGTCGCATCTGCAGATTTATGGATATGGCATGCCTTTTTTGGAGTAGCAGAATCGCGTAATGATATAAATGTGCTTAATGAATCACCTTTCTTCAATGACGTTCTACAAGAAAATGCACCAGACGTCAAGTTTACAGTAAACGGCACACGATATACAAAAGAGTACTATCTAACTGATGGGATCTATCCAAAAATGGGAAACGTTTGTCAAGAGTTTTCAGTGCCCTGAAGATCCTAAGAGAAAGATTTTTAAACAAAGACAAGAATCTGCAAGAAAGGATGTTGAACGAGCGTTTGGAGTACTCCAATCTCGTTGGGCAATGGTCAGAGGTCCAGGGCGATTATGGTACAAGGACAATTTGAAAGATATCATGCATACATGCATTATTTTGCACAACATGATTATTGAGGATGAAGGGGAAACACCAAAAAATTGGGTGGATGATGAAGGAGATCCTCCAGAACAAATATTTCAGGGCTCCACCCAGAATTTCAAGAATACCTTCGAAGACGTTCTGTGTTACGCGATAGTCAAATACATCACCAACTTTGAGCCGACTTAGTTGAGCACATTTGGACACTCTATGGAGGCGATTATTGTTTAGATTAATAGATAAATTTTATGAATTGATTGTAATATTTTAATGTCTAACGATGTACTATTGCAACAATTATAAATAATTTTTTCCTACTTTTTGGCTATATAAAATATTATATGTATAAAATATATTTTATTCATAAAGTAAAAATATAAATGATATATATTTTTATATAAATGTAATAATACATGTTATATAATATAAATATAATGAAAGATGTGTGATTTTATGGTTAGGAACATAGGGTCCACAAAAAAGCTATTTAGAGGCTTTTGGAATGTGGGAAAGATGGGTTTTTTTTCTTTTTGAGGTTTTTATGATGTGGCATTATGGGCCCCACCAAAAAGTAAGTTTTTAGATGTTTTTAAAGGGATGGCATTGGAGATGCCCTAAGATTTACTATAAGCGGTGTCACACAGTAAATTAAACTCGAATTTTTTAATAGTTAATGGACAAAATACTCTAAATTTCCAGAAAAAAGCATTTGTGCCGAAACATGATTCGCTGACATAACTTGATGTCAATTAATTATATTTATTCATTGAGGTTCTAGATTCACCAATATACGGTTTTAAATAAGAATAGAATTAAATACTTTGATCCAAGCATGAGTTATTCTATTTATTTCACTATATTAATTAGGGATGACAATCCTTTCAAAATTAATAATTATGAATGACAATGGGGCGGGTTGGATTGGGTACATAAAGACCTGTCCCGTCCTTAGAACGGGGCGGCGGCAGTTTAGCCCGTCATGCCCCAAATTAAATAAACTTAAATAAAAAAAGAAAATAAGGAAAAAGTATTTATTTTTATATATTTATAAAATATTATTTACAAAGGTTGTTTATTTTTAATTTATAAATGCTAGAAATAATATTAAAAGATAAATATTATATTATAATATTATTATATATGCAAAAAATATAATAAATATATTAAAAATATATGAGGTGGGGCCGGGCGGGAGTTATACCCAGACAAGTCCAACCCTACTACAGGCCACGGGACGGAGAGACCCAAGTGGAACAAGGCAGGGCGGTTAATCGTTGGTTGGGGTAAAATTATTATCCCTAATATTAATGATTAGAATAGTAGTGTCATACATATCACTAGCTAGTGTAGATTATTAAAAATTTATTTTTTTAAAAAAAAGTTATTATCTTAATGATTATTCTATAAGCAAGTTGTGGTTCCATTCCTCAAAAAAAAAAAGTTGTGGTTCCAGCATGCATTTCATAGAACATTTGTCGAGACGAAGAGCTAATTAAGAAAAGGGATAATTACAAAAAGCACCCCTGAGGTTTGACCTAATTACAAAAAAACCCAACTAACTTTAAAACTTACAAAACGTATCCATGATGTTTGATTTAGTGTTAAAATTAAGGGATAATCTGCAATGATTTTACAAATATGAAGGGGGATTTTGAAATATATTTCAAACCTCAGGGGTACTTTTTGTAAATTTTAAAGTTAGCTGGGTTTTTTTGTAATTAGGTGAAACCTCAGGGGTACTTTTTGTAATTATCCCTTAAGAAAAAGAGCACATCTTTTTTCACTTTGGTCTTACTTAAAAATTTCAAAGTGGCAAAAAAATTACACTATCAGACCCAAAGAAATACTAGCAAATAAACTTCGGAAGATAGGAAATTAAGTATACACTATAAAAACCATGAGCTTGTAGTTCAAGTAGTATCGTTCACCCTTTGTAAGAGTGTTAATCGGAGTTCGAACCCGGTATTTTTAAGTTTATTTAAAATTTATCCCCTCCCTTCCCCTACAAATAGTACTCCCAACTTATTGAAAAAGCATACACCAAGAAAATGATGCATGGGACCTTAAAAATACAAAAATCTTAAGTGAAATTTCATGAGAAGTTGATACAAGAGGACATGACAAAAAAATCTAGTAGCCAAGAGGCTTAAAGGAAAAAGAACAGAGCAAGGATCTCACTCGACCACTTGCTTATTGACGAATACATCCTAAATGATAACGAACAACTTAGCATATTGAAGGCAACAACTCCCAAAGAATCAGGATTTCTATTCATAAACGAAAATAGCAAAACTCCCTTAATATTGCGTGGGAGGAGGAGGAGACGTGTAGTAGTATGGTGGTGGTGGGGATGGTGATGGAGGTGGTGGAGATGTGTAGTAATATGGTGGAGGAGGAGAGGGAGATGGTGGGGGTGGTGAGTTGTAATAATATGGTGGAGGAGGAGACGGGGATGGTGGTGGAGGTGAGTTGTAATAATATGGTGGCGGTGGTGAAGGTGATGGTGGAGGTGGTGAGTTATAAGTGTATGATGCTTTTCCTGAGTGTTTTGGAGGTGGTGGCGACTTATAGTAATATGTTGGTGGTGACTTGTAATAATATGCTGGTGGTGGAGGTGAGTTGTAGTAGTACTTCTTTGGTGGTGGTGGAGGAGATTTGTAATAATATTTCGGATGTTCTGCTTGCTTTGGAGGTGGTGATGACTTGTAATAATATGCTCGTGGTGGAGGTGAGTTATAGTAGTACTTCTTTGGTGGTGGTGGTGGAGACTTGTAGTAATATTTCGGATGCTCTGCGCGCTTTGGAGGTGGTGGTGACTTGTAGTAATAAGCTGGTGGTGGAGGTGAGCTATAGTAGTACTTCTTTGGTGGTGGTGGTGGAGACTTGTAATAATACTTTGGATGTTCTGCTCGCTTTTGAGGTGGTGGTGACTTATAGTAATATGCTGGAGGTGGAGGTGAACTATAGTAGTACTTTTTTTGTGGTGGGGGAGGAGATTTATAGTAATATGGATGTTTTACATGTTTAGATGGGAGAGGTAATTTGGGCAAATAAGGCAAGTGTTTGTAGTGAGATTTTGGATGGAGTTTTGGTAATGGTGAAGCATAAACTTGCGGCTTATGTCTTTTGCCACTTGAGAGGCTATGATGCAAAAGGCCAAAGCACACATGACAAAGTGCAAGTGCCCTGGTTTTACTAGGACTCCCATTTTTAGTAGCTCTACCTTTCTTGATAGGAAAACAAGTTTAATTGTGAAGAATGAAAATATGGCTAAGCCCTTATATAGTGATAACCTACACAAGCTCGAGATTTGATGGGCACTATTTAAATGAAGCTAATATGGCTCTCAAGGCTTGCTTTTGAGTTGATAAAGTCTAACAAGATTTGAACTACATGATGATGGGAGACTTCTTCCATTATATACTTTTGTTTGCTCTATACACGATTTGGTTGCAAGTTATTTGCACGAATTAGTACAAAACCTTGCTAAGTCTATAAAATATCTTTGTCATGGCTTCAATTAGGAAGGGAGATTTAGCATGTTTTTACTTAAACCATATAACTTAACAACAACACATGAAGGTAAAATTAGTATAACCTTAATATTGTGGTTTTCTAAGAAAATACAAGGATAATTAAAACTTTATTTAACTTGAACTTTTCCTCATTATCCAATATTGTATATCATGGTATCCTCTTTCCAAATACTGCCCAGGCACTACTTGGGTGACTGCCTGAGCACTCAGGTGTATGACTAAGTCACATATTTTTCTTTTATTATTTATTTGTATTAGTAGTTGACATATTGTTTCTAAAATTATATGAGCAATCATTTGTTTGAAGTATTACATTGGATGTATTCAACTTTGAGGATTGCCACGAATTAATTCAAGCTGATTCCCAATTGATAAGTTCCACTTGATAATTTAAAACTAAACTTAATATGAAGCAAGTCAAATTATGCAAGGATCAAAGTTCAAGGTTTAAATTTAATTTAATTTCAGGTTGAAAAAGACTAGCTTGAATTAGATTCTAGGGCAATTGACATAAATGTCCCACTTTTTGGAGATAATGTCAGACTTTTACGCTTTCCGGTACTATTTTACCCAAATTTACTCTTCTGCCCTTTTTTTCACAAATTTACGCTCCCGCCAAAATTTCCGGACTTTTTTACGCTTTGTTTCAAAATTGTTTCTAACATGTTTCAAACATGTTTTTTTCAATAAAATTTCAATGAAAAAATAAAGTTTGCCCTCGTTAAATAATTCATTTATACTCGAAGTCTTATAAGAAATCAAGAAATATACACATAAAACAACACATATAAAACCAAACAAATTAAAAATATTATAGAAACAAAATGAATGGAAAAAAACACAAATCAATTTTTGATCCAATGCATGAAAACATAAAAAACATGGAAACAACCAGGAAGCAATATAGAAACAAATCAGAAACAATATAGAATATACCATATGAGCAAAAAAAAAAAAGGTAAAAATCGTATTTAAACATCGAAAACTACATGGAAACAACAAAGAAACATCAGAACAACATTAAAAACAATATGGAAACAACTCAGAAATAACGTAAAAAAATATTTAAAACATCACATGAATAAAAAAACCTTAAAAATAGGGAAATTTTGTATTTACACATTGAACACTACATGGAAACAACAAAAAAAATTATTAGAACAACACTAAAAATATTGTAGAATAACGCCGAAATAATAGAAACAATGTACAAAATAATACATAACAAAAAAGCATAAAAATATTGTTTTGAAACATCGAAACAACATAGAAACAATAAAGAAATAAATTTAAACAACATCAAAACAACATATATAACATTTAAAGCAATACATGAACAAAAAAACGAAAAAAATAAGTAAAATAATCCAAAAAATATGCAGGAGCGTAAAAAAAGAAGAAAAAAAGTAGGTACAAAAGGAAAAAGAAAAAAAGGTATAAAAATGATAGGCGCGTATTTTGTGTGGTATGTTTACCAAAAAGAGGATATTTTATGTAATTTCCCCAAGATTCTAACTCAATAATATGAGTTACACTAACAAATTACTGCTACTCATTTTTATTAGGGATAATTACAAAAGACCCCTAAGGTTTGGGCCAATTACAAAATAATCCAGAGATGTTTCAAAATTAAAAAAGGCACTTGGGTTAGATTATGACATAAATTTAAAAGGTAGCTGTAATATTTTTAGAAATATCAAGGGATTTTTTGAAATATTTTTTCTTATAAATAGGAAAAATATAAGATAGAGTTAAACATCAAGGAATTTTTTTTTTTTTGTAATCTCTTGAATTTTTTGTAATTATCCCTTTTTAATATTCTCCCTTTTTAGTTTGACCAGATATTTACTTACACCCTTTTTTTGCCAGTTTAGAACCTCATAAATCATAAGTATCTTTTTTGGCAAAAATTTGCGTGAGACGGTCTCACGGATTTAGATCCGTGAAACGGAGCCCTTACACAAAGTTTTAAAGGTTTTTTTTTCAGATTTTATTTTCCTTAGGGTTTATATTTGTTTTTTTAGGGTTTATTTTGTTTCTTGGGTTTTTTAATTGATTTGGATTTTTAGGATTTTTAGTTTTTTAGGGTTTAGTTTTTATTTTTTGGGTTTATTTTTATTTTTCGGGTTTATTCTTCATGATTCATGTTTTTAGGGTTTATTTTTGTTTATTCATGGTTCATTATTATTTTTAAATTTATTTTCATGGTTCATGTTCTCAAGACGGAGCCCTTAGGAGGTCCGTCTCACGGATTTAGATCCGTGAGACCATCTCACAAGAGACTTGCTCATCTTTTTTTCATATATATACTTGAGAGAAATGTGCAGGCTCTAATTAACTTGCTAAGCCCATCGCGAAGCTCTCACCAATGTTTTCAAATCAAGACTGATTTAATTTTTTTTGTTTCGGAGAAAAAAAGAAAAATCTAAGTCTACACCTTAAAATGAAAATTAGAAATGCAACCTAAATCCAATTGTGATTAAGGGTGACTATGGTTCTGGAACCGCCCGTTTCCATTCCAAATCCACCAATTTCGATTTACTCGTTTTGGAGGATCAGGAACCATTGCCTCACGGTTGCTCGGTTAGGTTCGATTCGATTCGATTTTAATCGCAACCATTTGTTTATCTTTTGATATTTTTTATTTTAAAATAGTTTATCAATTTCAGTTAAAAAAAAGGGTAAATAAACAAAAAGACTTGGGCTTAATACTCAGTTAAGATTTGTACTTAATATTAGTAATAATATTAATTTGTCAATATATACTATTAGAGTATAGAGGAATCAAAGTTCACGTTATTCGCTTACAACATTTGGTTTAAAACGTGTCTCATGTAGTTATGAATATAAAACATCGTAATAAATATTTAACATTTATTCTAGCATAATTTTACCAAAAAAATTAAAAATCATTGGTTTAAACCTTGAAACCGACGGTTTTAACTGCCAGTTCCACCACAGTTCCACCGATGCTTAAAACCGGTGGTTCCACGGTTTTTTAGACCAAGGAACCAAAATCGGAACAGGCCTACATGGTTCCGATTTTGGTTTTGGAGCCATTTACCACGTTTTCGATTTCAGTTTAAAACTCGATTTCGATTTCATTTGGCCACTCCTAACTGCGATCAATAAAACGTATAGACCAAAAACCGATTTAATATTGTCAATTTGTGCTGGTACATTATGACACAACATATATTTACATCGATGTGATATTATCATTTTGGTCTTAAACTGATGGAGATATGATATCCTGTTTATTATCTTTTAGGATTTTAGAATATTTTATATTTTAGGAAGTGATTTATATATTTAGGATTCTATTTTAGTTTATCTTTTATGTTTCCTAGTTAAGTTAGGAGTTTTATTGTGGTAGAATTTTGATATTACAAATAGTCGCTTTGTTATTATTTTTAGGAGGTTGAATTGATATTGATATTATTCTCCTTTTCATTGCAATTTACGTTTTTTCGCAAAATTTCATATTACTTTTGTTCATTGCTCGTTTCTTTGTAGTTTCTTTCTGCATCACAAACCTTGATAATTTGCTTTTGGATTCTATTGTTGTACCAAAAAATGTAAATGACATCAGAAACTTTCTTTAACTAAATTTAGAAAATTTTACTAGAATTCGATGAATTACATTTCCATCCCTCAACAGATTTCATTTAAGCGTTTGTCCAATTGTATAGAACATGCTTTGACCTAATGTATTTGTTTTACTTGTGTATGAGTATGGCATTCTGGAAAATGAATGAAAAATCTAAGAATAATAAATTAGATATTTCGGAATGAATCTTGGATGATTGATCTTTGTACTTTAGAACATGACAAAAACTCCTATCAGATCGTCTAACGGGTCTGACCTGTTAGACGGATCTGACCCGCGGACCCGGTGGCATTCCCGTAATATTAGCATTGGTGTTTTAGTAGTTTTCAGGGACCACCGGTATTAACAGTCCTTCTGAAAAGTATTAGCCGTCCTTCTAAAAAGTATTAGCAGTTTTTCTGAAATGTATTAACAGTTCCCTGAAAAGTATTTTAGTAGTTCTCATGAATATACTCCCGAAATGTATTAGCAGTCCCTCAAAAAAGTATTAGTAGTTCATCGAAAAAGTATTAGTAGTTCCATGGAGAGCATTTTATTAGTTTCCCTGAATATAATTAAATTTTTCTCACGAAATGTATTAACAGTCCTTCTGAAAAGTATTAGAAGTCCTTTTAAAAAGTATTACTAGTTCTTCTGAAATGTATTAGTAGTTCCATGAAGAGTATTTTAGTATTTCTCATGAATATACTCCCGAAATGTATTAGCAGTCCCTCAAAAAAGTATTAGTAGTTCCTCGAAAAAGTATTAGTAGTTCCCTGGAGAGTATTTTAGTAGTTTTCCTGAATATAATTAAATTTTTCTCACGAAATGTATTAGCTGTAAAGTCTAATACATTTATTTGATACATCTGATACATTGGAATGCAATGTGTAATACTTTTCTACAAAGTTATGACATTTAATAATAAAACAGAGAATTACTAAGAAGTTGTAAAGTTTAATACATTTTGCAATATTAGTTTTCCCATAAAAGGTTTTTAGTAATTCCCCTTAAAAAGTATTAATTTACTACTAAAAAGTATTAGTAGTCTCCTCAAATATATTGGTGATCCCCCGAAAAGTATTATTTTTTCTCCTAAATGTTTTCTTAAAAAATATTAATTTTTTCCTTGTAAAAACCTAAAACCAATCTATACATGCTAGACAGCAAACTAATTAATAAATATTACTATCGACGGACAAAGCCTATGACCAAAAATCTAATTCATCAACTCATGAGAGTTAATTTCTTAACTTGTCGCCTTTCTTGTTTTTCGGTTGATCTTTTTTGGTTTATGGTTTTGCTGTTTATGGGATACATCAGGGAGACAAAACGGTTCTTTTATTTATTTTTAAATATTTGATTGGTTGCTTTTTTGTTAAATGGAGTCGTGTCTCTGATCTGCACAATTCAAAGGCGAATTTTTGTTCCCTTTCTCTTTTTCTTTTTTTTTTTCTTCAAAATTTCAATGGTAGCGGATCAATGGGCTGGGGCATTTGGTGTAAGTCCAAACGGCTACGATAATCTAGAGGGGGGTGAATAGATTATCTCCATCTTTTCGATTTGGCCCTCTTTTTCAAACTGAATGCTCAAAGACAATAATAAAGGTGCGGAATGTAAACAACACACGCTGATTTATAGAGGTTCAACCCACCTAGTGTAAGTCCAAGCGGCTACGATAATCTAGAGGGAGGGTGAATAGATTATCTCCATCTTTTGAATTTCGCCCTCTTTTTCCAACCAAATGCTCAAACACAATAACAAAGGTGCGGAATGTAAACAACACACGTCGATTTAAAGAGGTTCAACCCACCTAGGGCCTAATCCTCTACCACCCCATTATATCCGGGATGGATTTCAAAAAGAAAAAAGATTTTATTAATTTACCACAAATTAATACAACACCAACTTACAACAACACCTTGAAGAGCACCACACTCTTCTTCAACACCACCTTGGAGATCACCACAATCTCACTTGAAGATTACCACAATCTCCAACGGCACCTTGTGAAGATTACCACAATCTTCAACCTTGAAGAATACCAAATTCTTCAACACCTCAACAAGAAGATTACCACAATCTTCTTACACCTAACACCTAGATCATCCAAGTGTGTTCTTACCACAAGAACACTCACAAGGATATCTTGTGTTGAATGATTACCCAAATTCAAGATTACAACTCGATAATTGATAATACAATAGAGTGCAAGTGTAATCAAGAATAGCCTAGACCTCAAGGATGTGAAAGTGAATAGCTAGGCAAATTACAACAAGAAATAAGACAATGTAAGAACAAGTGTATTCTTGAGTGTATCTTGTTGTGTTGTAGTTTTCTCTCTTATTGTTGTGCTTCAAATCTTCCTCTATTTATAGAGGATGATTGATACTTGATAGGCTCCTCTTGGAATCTGATATCTACAAAAAAATTGCAATTAAAATCAAGATTATAGCTGTTAGAAATTAATTCCACAATTTAGGGAAAAGCTGTCTGCTGCACAACGGTTAGAATTTTCTTTGTCAAACCCATGGGCGGCCGTCGCACAGAAATAGAGTTTGAAATAATCGTATCAACATTTACACAGGCGGCGACCGGTCGACGTTCACCTCGACCGGTCGACCAACCACAACCGCCGTCGCACTCATCAAAAAAATGAAAGACAAAAGGTCTGTTTCGAATTTTGCTCCCAGGTACCGGTCGCCCTATAGGTCGACCGGTCGACGGCACCGGTTGCCCTATAGGGCGACCGGTTGCCCTGACCATTTTCTGTAAACATGAAGTTTTTCTGTTTTCCTCAACTTTCAGTGTACGGGTTGCCTATACGGCGACTGTTGACCTCAAAACAAAAGTGTTATCCAATTTTATATCGAAAATACACTTCAAGAAATACTCCAAAAAAATAGTGAAAATATTTTAGACCGATCGGGAGATTAGGACAACATTTAGAAACATTGTTTTGGTGTAAAAATACATTAACAGAAAATCATTAAAAGTGTTGTCCAATTTTGTCGGAAATAAAACTTGAAGAAATACTCCGGAAATATTAAAACCATTTTAAATCATTTAGGAGTATTTGGATAACCTTTGAAACCATTGTTTTGGTATAAAAACAAAATCATCAAAATCATGATAAAACCATTTATCAAACAATCTCCCCCTTTTTGATGATTACAAACCAAAACAATTTTAACGAGGTCAATTTTGAAAACAAAACAATTTTACCGGTTAAAAAAAGCTATCCGTTGTGAGCGACAACATTCCATGCAATATAAACACAAAGATGGGAGTAGAGATATTCAAACATATATAGCAAAAGCTCCCCCTATCAATATGCACAACAAGAGTAATGTAAAAGCAATCAACCACAAGCTAAAAGCTTAGCTTTTACATATTGATCTTAGGTTCAAGAGCTTATAAGCTCCCCCTGTCAACAAAACATCATTAGACAAGTGTAGGTCCCAAGGGGTGTGAGTGTAAGGTTTAGAAGGGGGGTTGAATAAACCTTACCAAATTTTCACTTTTGGTCCTTTTAAAAGTTCGAGTTGATACTACACGGTTGTGTTCTTGGTGGATGACCAATTTAGTTAATCAAGAGAGTTAGTCACTCAACGACTCGATCGAGTTGTTGATAGAATAACTCATTTTGTTAAGATGAATTAGCTCAACTGTGGTTTGTTTTTAGCGGAAGACTTAACACCCTTAAGTTTGGTTTAGTTATGATTTAATGCTTGGTTTTAGTACTTAGAGATTATTAGTTGGATAGCAAATATGTCGAGAATTAAACAAATAAGATGCATGAATTAAAGTCTTTGAAATGTAAATGACACGATAAGTTTTTATAGAGGTTCGAAGATGGGGTAATTCTTCTACTCCTCTCTTCTCCAACTCCGGAGGAATCCACTAGGTATTGATCAAGATACAAAGTGGTAGCATGTCCCGGATACAAGTCTTGATCACACAAAGTTGACTTGATCCTTTGGGACTCGATGCGGAGATGCCTTGATCACTGGTTTGGCTTCTCGTATGACTCGGAGTTCTTCACAGGCGTTTGCTTTGCTACTACTGACTCGCTTGCTCAAGCTCTTTGGATTTGATCACGAAGCCCTCCAAAACTCGAGCGGTTCGACCTTGAATCTTCCTACAATCCTTCGTGGAATGTAGACCCCTTGATTCTTCAACAATTTCCTCTTCAATCGATTGAAGTTATCTTTCCTTCACGGTGAGTGTTGGATTGATTTTCTTCGTAGTGTAGGCTTGAGGATTAATCTTGAATGATTTGAGATTATCTTAGGTTACTGATTCAAATATTTTCTTGAATGTTCGTGGTTCAGAGTAACCTTAGTAGTCTTCTCTGAGTCATTCCTCGGCCTTTTATATTGATCTTTCAAAAATCGCCGTTGAAGAGATAGGCTTATTTTTTAAAGTCACTTGTGGTCGTTGGCTTGTCTTGTTGCGATCCTTGGAATTTCTATTTCCTCGTATGAATTGTTCTTGACTTTTCGAGGAGTTCGACACGGTATAGTGCTTCCCATTGGTTCATTCCCTTTGCACGCTTCGAGATCGAGCACTTCGAGAAAGGTAGCATGGAGGTATTACTTGTTTAAGTAATTCTCTTGATTTACGGCAACGGATCTCTTTCGATTATCTCGACTTGACCGCATTTCCTTGCTTTCCCAGGTGACTTAAGTGAGACTTTCAATCATTGAATGACTCTCTTGTCACTTCAACTTGAGACTTGGCTATCTTGAGTTGACTTGATCGATACTTTACTGTTTGCATCTCACCTGCACCTTGATCGAGTTCCCATCTTCTCTTCTTTGCCATACTGGTATCTGCAATGTGAGTCTTTCTTCTAGTCTCCGGTTGTCTTCTTGCATGTTTAGGCATAGCCGACTTAAACGGCTTGACCCAGCCCTATTTGTTACAATGCGTTTACAACAAAAATGGGGTGCCAACTTCCTATTCTAAGTTTTACATGGCATTCATCAAAATCTAAACAATAAATTTCCCAACAATTTCCCCCTTTTTGATGATGCCAAAACTTAAAACATTCAAAATGTAAATAGCAAAGATACATACAGATAGTGCATTCACAGAGAATGTATGCATAGAATCAATCCTTTTATTGATCATAACATTCTTGTTCTTTTACACAACTGTTTACAAGGTGTATCAAAAGCAAACATTTATGTCTACAAAAAAAAATAGAGAATTTCTGATTTATTACAGAAGACTTACATAGTATGTATTTACATAGTAAAATACATGAAGGGGTGGACAAGAACACTTCATCTCCTTCATTTGCCTCCTTCTTTCATCTTCTTTGATTCTGTCATCTTCGGTCTTCTTCTATTTTTCTCATCTTCAGCCGCCTTCTTCTTCTTTTCATATGCTTTCCGGGCAGCTTCATCTCTTCTTAATCTCTCTTGTCTCCCCTCCAATAGCTGAGTTTGTCTTTTATTTTCTTCTTCGATTCTTTTCACACACTCAAAGATTGTTTTTAGCCACTTGCAGATTGGCTACTTGGTCAAGACCATTGAGTGAGATCCCTCCTTTCTTGCCACGGATCTATGTACTCAATGTTTTGGGCAGAGGCCTCAGGTCTCGAAACCTCTTTCTCCACCACGCTTCTTCCTCTTCCTTTGGGAGTGTATTGTATCTTGGGGTCTTCTTTCTTTCGGTGAGTGGCCAGCAAAGTGACTGCCGGTAGTCTCTCGCTTTGTCGCCTTCTTCACATAATGTGAGACCCTTTTCCTAGTACAAGTCCAGTGCTTGAGCCATAGACATGTTTGCGAAGTATCCTTGAGATGCGAGCGTTTTAAATTCATCAAGCGATCGTGGCTCGGTCCCGACATCCGAGATGGCATAAGTGTCTCATCTCTTTGGAATGCCTCCATGTTGTTTCAAGATGTCCATAACTCGGGCATTCAACCTTCCTTCCACTTCCTCCATCCCTCGCTTCAATCTGTTTGTCTCTTCTCACCATAGATGCAAAGCAGAGTGTTGGAGTGGCAGAGTGGGAGTTTTTCTTTGATAATATCAGTTGTGACAAGACCTTGTTGGGGGTTTGTGCAATCATCAATGTCATATCTTTCGATCCTTCCCCCTCAATCGACTTTCCTTTTTTTTTTGTTTTGACACTTCCTCAATGTCTTTCCCTTTGTAGTCTGCTCCTTCCTTTTCAACATCGAACTCTTGAGCGCTTTTAGGGCCTCTTCCCCTTTTGGCATCATCAAAGGAGAGAAGAACCCCCGGAAACATACTTGCAAGCAGGAAATCGAGCCTCGCGATAGCCGAGTTCTCGCCTCGAGTCCGCTCAGGAGTATGCGGCGCGAAATTCAGAGCGAGTAGCGTTGGACTCTGCTGAAATTAGCTTCATCTCGGCCATGAGAAGGCTGAATTTTCTATCCATGTTTTCTTCCATACGCTGGAGATCACTCTTATTTTGCTCACGCAGCAGCCTTTATCTCGAGTGTGAGCTTCATGCATGTGCTCAATGTGTTCTCTCAATTTCGTCTTTGCATCGCATTCTCGGCTCTCTCCATACCAACAACTTGTTGAACAATGTCCTCAAGTATCTAGCTTGTTCCACACGCATTGTTTTCTTTGTTGCCACCATTCCCCGATCTCGACTATTATGCCTCTCAAGTCGCGATCAGATTGGCATCTCTGTTGTCGATCTCTCATGTCCATCGAGGCTGGTGCCTCTCCATCCGTTCAATTTCTACAAATAATGCTTTGAACACCTCCCGAACTTGAGTTGTGTCCTCATTGCGGTGATGGCCAAGCGGCGTCAAAATCATAAGCGGTGGAATGATGGTATCGATGGAATGACAGGATCAGTGCGTGGAAGCGTGCAAGATCGTTTCGACTCGTCGGGGAGGTCGGGTACCTCAAAGAGAAAGGAAATGATTCTACAAAGGAATCATCACGGCCAATCGGGATTTGTTCAATGATGAGAGGGGCGCGTGAAGTTCCTTGTGGAGTCGAACTCGCTGCGGCTTGGGGAGCTGCGCGGTGGACTCTGTTGCAAATGGGGTCTTTTGTGAAGTGGACCCGACTTGCGAGCCTCGGTGTCTCAACAAACCGTCGGTCTCATTTGGTTTTTCCAATTGAGTTGACGGTCCTCGGCCTTATCGAGCGTCATCGGACGATGATGAGATTTCCATGGGTGGCTCATCATCAAAATTGAAAGTTTGACGAGTAGTCTTGAGGTCGACTTGCTCGTGGTTGGAACATCCTTAGTGGAGTCTTTTGGATCGATCCACAGGGGATGACTCAACTTCATCGTCTTCTTCCGATACGGAAAAGTTAAATCGGGATTATCCGGGAGTCGTGAAGTGCACTAATCTCCTTTCGGATGGATCAATGATAGCGGTGGGATGTTCTCTACTTGACTTCTTTACCCTGGGGAAGTCTCAACCTCCCGTTGGCCTTCATTACCTCCCCGCAGTCTCAAGCGCATAGCGAGGCCTTGACCTCCCTTTCGAGTGTCACTGTCTTAGGGTCTTCTCGTGGTGGCATCTATTGGAGTCTCAACCCCATGGATTGCACTTTCATCGCCTGCAGTGTTAACTCCCTGGTACATTCCTTCTCGTGCCTCGACCGCATCAGCTAGCGTCATTAGCCTTCGAGCGATTAACACCTCACCGAGACAGTCTCAAGCGTCCGAGCTTTGTTGATGGCAACTTGTGTATTTTGTGTTTGTACTTTCTCCACTTCGCCTCCTAGATTCGTTGTGGAGTCATCTGCAACATCCTCCGACCTTGCTGCAGCGATGTGGGGAGGAGTTTCGCCCTCGGTGGCGCATCGGTGAGTGACTTGGAATGGGGTCACTCGTCTCCAAAATCCCTACTGTTTCTACCGAGTGTTCGGTAGTTGGGGCGGTGGTAAGACACCTTCATTAGGGGTTGGCTCGACCGGGGTCCCCACTAACCCGATTTCATCGCCATTTTCCTTAATTCCTTCTTTCGAGTGAGCCGGGGGAAGTGGTGGCAGCAACAATCGTGGCAATATCTTTTCGCACCACTCCCATTGGGTCCAATTCATTTGTGCTTTGGAGGACTCTCTGGTCCCTCAATCATTCTTTTCTCATGAAGAATTATGGATTCATGCATTGCTTGCTACATTTGCAACTCTTCTACGTGGCAGCGAAGCAGGATCTAGATCCTCATCACTTTCTCGATAGAATGTCGAGGTGAGGATGTGTATGTTCTGTGGTGCCGGTGAGAGGGCGAGATGCGGCCTTCTCTCGTGCCTCGCTTCCTTCCTCGCGATCTCTCCTTCTCCTTGTCCTTGAAGATCCGCAAGATATCTCGTGCGATTTTCTTCATCCAATGCTTGATCACAGTGGTCGATCCAAGAAAGTTCACAGTTCCTCTTCTTCTTCGATAAACTCGGGCCGTTGGAACTGTTCCCTGGATCGACTCAATTTCCACTTCCTCCACTCTCGCAAACGATTTTGGATGTCCGGATAAGGTGGGGATAGGATCATCACATCATCATCTCTTTCAGCTTCTCCTTGTGTCTCATTTGCTCGAACTACGGTTTGGTCTTGATTTGCCTCGATGATCGCTTTCACAGAGACTTGGTTGTTTCATCAATAATATCCGAGACTCTACTTCTCCAGTGATCTCCAGATATCTGTTGCGGTGAGTGGTGACTCACTGCTTTTTCAAGTTCGGATTGCTTGATGATTCTTCTTCGTCTCTTGGTTCGTACCCGGAGGGATTTCTGGTTCGAGAGAGTTTCTTCCGAGTCCTGGGGCGGCGGGGGCGTCTTTGGGTGTTTTCTTCGAGGAGCAGCCGTCTTCGCTTATCGGTTCTCCTTTTTTTGATGACCGGAGAAGGTATTTGAGATTCCTTTCTCGGCTAGCGGCGGGCAGAGACACGGCCGGGAGCAGTGACTTACTTGTAGGGGCAGGAGCAGTTTGTTTTTCTTAGTCTGCAGGGGCATCGAGTTCTCTTAGCAAACCATAGGGCAACTTTCTTCTTTGGTGGAGAGGAAACAATCGTATCTTCAGGGTCGGTGATTCCCCTCACTTGTATCGCTCTCTTGGCGTGGGCTCTCTTCGTGCGCAGAGAGGTTTGATCTCGAACATCCTCTTGTTTACATGGAACGCCTTTCCATGTCGAAGAGGGACTCCTTTCACCTCCATCACCGGTCAATCACAGGCCATATCCCGTGGATCCTCCAAATGCACCATCTTCCTTGAAGGATTTGTTCCTACATTCTCGCAGTCTGCTTGTCAGAGACAAACTCAATTGATTTATTTTCCTTTCTTCAATGATCGCAGCCATTACGATCAACTTTGCTTTTGATAGTTGGTCAAAGTCGCCAAATTTGATGTCTATGCATTTGGCAACTATGTCCAACGACTTGTGGTAGTCCTCCTTCGACCTCTTGTTTTTGTGTAGACTATTTTATCAAGATAGTCGGATTTGGCTACTTCCCTCCGTGCGCGCCCAGGTCTACATGAGCTTCGTTGATTTCTCGATGCTCCTTCCGTCGGTAGTGAGTAGTGTTGACCAAATCCTTCGCAGAGATGATGCCCGTGAACAGAGGATTTAATCCCTCATCGTGAATCTCGGCGTTCACATAGAACGTGCGACCTCTTCCACATAGGTCATCGAGAACTCCATCGTCAGTAAAATGGTTTTGGCCAGACGATTCGAGCTTTTCAGCGATTTTCTTTATGGGGGCATCATCGGACCCCTGTTTGACCATTCCCTCGAAATCCACTGTAGACCCAGTGTGGATTTGCTTTCCTAGCTTGACGAAATCATAGGTTGGTGCCATTTGTTTTTTCAGTATTTCACGAAAGGAAACTTAGAGGTTGATTTGAATATTGATAGGGTTTTGAGAGTGTTTTGCCTTTACTTCTGAGATAGAAATGAAAAGTTTTGGTAATATGTGAGAGAAAATAGACGAAAACGTTTAAGTATGGTTTCTGAAAGGACGTGCGGATAGTTTTTGAAATGTGATTGAAATCAACGGCTTAGATTTTGCACGCCGATTAGCATTTAATGTCTCGAATTTAATGTGGCAGCATTTATATCCAATCATAAGCTTGGTATGCAGCTTTTTGTCTGTACACATCATCATTATGCTGACGTCATTCTTAAAAATATTCCCGCTTAGTAAAAACGACTGCATTTTTGTCATTTTGCTCATAAATGACTCAGCTTATCTCTTAGTTGATTTAACTCTTCTGGTCACAGTTCTCTCAGTGACTCAGCTGTCAGCTAATTCGATATAGCTGTTCTCTCAGTGACTCAGCTGTCAGCTAATTCGATATAGCTGTCTTTCAGACATGTCTGATTCATTTAGCTGATTTTGAGAATTCAGTCCTTTCTCTCTTTTTGTGTTTCATTTCTTTTCTTTGAGTCTTCTGAGTGTCAGCTCAGTTCAATTAACCCTAACTCATGCTTGAGTTCTTCAAATCTTGATTCACATAATGGTTTTGTGAATATGTCAGCCAACTGTTTATCAGTTGAAATATATTCCAAGATGATGTCCTTCTTTTCAACATCATCTCTTATGAAGTGATATCTGACATCGATATGCTTTGTTCTTGAGTAAAACACAGGATTTTGAGTGATTGCAATTGCACTTGTGTTATCACACATGATTGGAATTTGCTTTTCTTCAACTTCATAGTCTCTCAGCTGCTGCCTCATCCATAGGATTTGGGCACAACAGCTGCCCGCACTATGTATTCTGCTTCAGCTGTAGAGGTGGCTATTGAATTTTGCTTTTTGCTAAACCATGAAATTAGCCTGTTTCCAAGCATTTGACATGTGTCCGAGGTGCTTTCCTGTCAACTCGCATCCAAGATAGTCGAGTCGGAATAGCCAATTAGCTTGAATCCACCTTCCTTTGGATACCATAAGCCAACTTCTTGGCTTCCTTTCAAATATCTCAAAATCCTCTTAGTCTGCAAATCATATGGCTCTCTTTTGGAGCAGATTGAAATCTCGCACATACACCTACAACAAAGGTGATGTCCGGTCCGCTTTGTGAGATAAAGCAATGATCCAATAAGTGCTCAGTATCTTGTTTGATCTACAGGCTTGCCATCCTGCATCCATGTCCATTTTGACTGATGTATTCATTGGTATTTTCACAGAAGACTTCTCCTCCATACCAAATTTCTTCATTAAATCTCTGGTGTATTTTGTTTGACTTATGAAGGTTCCATCCTTCAGCTGTTTTACTTGGAGTCCAAGGAAGAATGTCAGTTCTCCCATCATGCTCATTTCAAATTTGCTTTGCATGAGATTTGAAAAATTTTCACATAGCTCTTTGTTTGTGGATCCAAAAATGATGTCATCCACATATATTTGAACAAGCAGTATGCTCTTCTTGTCTTGAATTCTGAAAAGTGTTCTATCTACTTTTCCTTTTGTGAATCCATTCTCAGTTAGGAATTGTGACAAAGTATCATACCATGCTCTGGGTGCCTGTTTCAATCCATACAGAGCCTTTTTGAGTTTGTATACTTTATCTCCAAGAGTCTTCTGCTCAAATCCTGGAGGTTGTTCGACATACACTTCTTCTTCCAATAGACCATTTAGGAATGCACTTTTTACGTCCATCTGATATACAATAAAATTCTTGTGAGCTGCATAGGCAAGAAACATACTTATAGCTTCCAATCATGCTACAGGAGCAAATGTTTCATCAAAATCTATTCCTTCTTCTTGGCAATATCCTTTGGCTACTAGTCTTGCTTTGTTTCTTACCACAGAACCCTCCTCGTTCATCTTGTTTCTGAACACCCATTTAGTACCAATGACATTTTGATGGGTGGGTCTTTGAACTAATTCCCATACTTCATTTCTTTCAAACTGATTCAGCTCTTCTTGCATAGCTTGAATCCAATGTGTGTCATCCAATGCTTGTAACACGTCTTTAGGCTCTATTTGTGAGATAAAGCATGTGAACATAGCTTCTTGTTGAGTTCTGGATCTTGTTTTGACGCCTTCTCTTATATCTCCAATGACAAGTTCTGGTGGATGGTCTTTCGGCCATCTTACATCAAAGTTGAAGTAAGTTAGCTGGATTGATCGTCTAGTAGTGTGTTGCTTTGATTAGCTCTCTCGCAATCACTTAGCTGCAAATTTTCCAAAGATTCTATGGGACTCGGCTATCTCATCTTCATCTGAGTTTATAATTCCAGCTTCAGCTTCAACATAGGGATTTTTCTGTATGGTTGGATGATTCAGCTTATCAGCTGACTCTTCAATGTCTTCTCCATTTACATTTGGCTCATCGAATATCACATGAATGGATTCCTCTGCAACCATAGTCCTTTTGTTGAGTACTCTGTAGGCTTTGCTTTCATCTGAGTATCCCAAGAAGATACCTTCATCGGCTTTAGCATCGAAAGCCTTTAGATTGTCTTTGCCATTGTTGTGGACGAAGCATTTACATCCAAATATTCTAAAATATGCAACATTTGGTTTTCTCCCTGTCCAAATCTCATAGGGAGTCATTGTAAATTTGTCTGTTTATCATACATCTATTTTGAGTGTAGCAAGTCGTGTTGATTGCTTCAGCCCAAAATCTCTTTGGTAACCCCGCTTCGCTAACATGGTCCTTGCCGCTTCTTTGAGAGTTCTATTCCTTTTTCTCGCAACTCCATTCTGCTTTGTGGAGTCCTTGCTGCAGATAATTCATGACCAATGCCATTTTCAATACAATATTGAGCTATTATACCATTGACAAACTCGGTTCCTCTCCGTCCGATCTTATTTTGATAATGGTTTGGCTCTTCTCATTTTGAATCCTCTTCATCGATTTGCGGTAGTTTAGTAGAGTTTCTTTCTTCTTACACATGAATGTTGTCCATGTATATCTTGAGTAGTCATCTACTACCACCAAAGTATATTTCTTCCCACTTATGCTAGCCTGGTCCAACTGGACCAAATAGATCCATATGTAGCGGTGCAATATCCTTGTTGAAGATGGGCATGTCTTTTCTTTGAATGATGATTTGATCCGTTTTCCCTTCTCGCATGCGTCACATATACTCTCCTTCTTGTATCTTCGAGTCCGGAAGACCTATCACAAGATTACTTCGCAAGATTGTTAAGTGTTTTGAAATTCGGGTGACTCGGCTTTTTGTTCCATGTACCAACTTGATTAAATTTGTGCTCTTTGCTAATAGACAAGTGTTGGGTGTAGCGGTTGACCAATCTACTACATACATGTTCCTTTGTCTCGCATCCTTGCAACACAACTTCATTTGATTCAATATCCTTGATTTGGCATATACCCATGTTAAATCCAACATTATAGCCCTTGTCACGGAGTTGGTCGATGCTTAGCAAGTTGAAGTTGAGTCCTTCAACATATGCAACATCGTGATTTCTAATCCGTTCTTCTTGATGGATCCAAAGGCCTCTTATTTCTCCCCGGAGCTTCATTTCCTCCAAATATGACTTTTGCTCCTTTAACTTCCTTGAATTTTGACAAATTTTTCTTGTTTCTTGTCATATGTCCGGAATGCACCACTATCCATGTACTAGGTTCCTTGGCACTCACTGTTCCTTGAACCCGCAATCAAGGAAATTAAGTTTTAGGTACCCATACTTGTCCGGGTCCGAGGGGTTAGTATTGTAAGATGATCCAACCAGCCTATAGCCAAATGATCGGCTCTAAGGGGTTGCCATCTATCGATGCCATAATCATAATTAATTTTGGCAAATTGCTTGGGGATTTTAGGTTCATAGTTTTTGTCTCTTTTTGTCTCAGATGCTCAGTATATGTGTTTTAGCAATTGCCTTCTTTGGATAATTGTGGTGTCTCCGAGTGTAGTGCCTAGGTGCATATGTGTCCGATGAAAGATCTTATACTTTTGGAATGGCCTTTCTTGAGTTCTAGGCCTTTGCCATTTGGGCTTATATTCCATAAGTTTATCCGATAGTTGACATCGTTCCAATCGACTTGGCTTGGATATTTTCTACCATTCCCATCATATGTGTTTCTTTTATAGAACTTTTGGAGTTTTTGGTAGCTCTGTTTTCTTCTTTGAGTAATTCTGTTTGGAGTTTCTTTGCCGAGAAACTTGGCCTGAATTTCTTCTGTTTGTCCTCTCAACGCACCAACCGGGTCGTTTTCCTTTTCCTTTATAACCAAGGCGCGTTTGCTTGTAATTGTGCTTTGGAGTGAATGTGTGTGCACCATTTGGAGTTTTGGATTTTGAGATACTTCATTGCTTGAAGATCTTTTTCCAAAATTACTTTTGGAGTTTGACATAGCACAGAGGAATTAAATCCTAAGCCTGTCTTGTCTCCACATTCTCTTTGACTCATAATAAGATCATCCAATGATTTAGATGCCTTAGTGAATGAGGCAATCACGTTTTTTGAGGTCATTCTCCTCTTTTCTATGGCGGCTATTTCTCGCTATTAGCTTGGCATTTTCAAATTTTTAAACTTTTATTCTCATCACTATTTGAATTAGAGTACTCGGCTCCTTAGTCACCGTGAGTTTTGGCTCTTGAGTAGGTTGTTTTCCTCATTTAGTAGTGTGTGTGAGGATTTAATGTGTTCAAAATCTTTCATCATTTTGCCTAACGAATCATCAAGATCAGTGGGTGATGAAGTGTGTGTATCATATCACTATCATCGAATCTGAGTTTGATGAGTTAGAGTGTACCTCATCTTCTTGGTCGAGTTGATCTTGTTCCTTGGCCATCAAACAGATCGAGCTTCTTCTTTGAGTCACTTGAGTAGTCACCACCGCTCTCAATCATTTGTCTCTCTTGACTTGGTTGTCTCGGCGATCTCTGCAGCCCAACATTGCCTTTTTCTTTTCTTGTCTTCTTTCTCTCAAGACCTTTCTTTCTTCTTCATTCCTGTATTTGTTGACTACAGGATATGGACAATCAATGGCATAGTGACCTGGTTGCCTACAGTTCCAAAGATAGATATTCAACCTTTTGATCACTCTTTCCATTCTTGGATTGTCACCCTTTGATATTGACTTTTTGATGATCTGTTCTCTTGGTTGGCCTATCTTTCCTTGACTTGGAGGAGCCGAGTGTCTTCGGAAGATTCGCCCTTGCCTCTCTTGTAGTTCTTATTGAAGAACTTGTTGAACCTTTTAACCATTAGGGCTATTTCTTCCGGATCAATGACTTCTTTGATCTCGGCTCTCTTTCCATCCTTAACAATTAGAGCAAATTGTTTTGGGTGTTTGTCTCTTCCTCGATCTTTTCTTCTCGGCTCAAATTCGTAGGCTTTGAGATCCGAGAATAGTTCATGGTTGGAGGTCTTCGATAGGTCCATGGAATGTCTCGATTGCCATGACCTTCATTTCCCATTCAGCTTGGAGACTTTTTAGGATCTTCATACACATTTCTTCGTGTGTATATTCCTTTCCAAGTGCGACAGATAGCTCGTTGGTGATTTCGTGGAACAAGCATCCAGTTGATCCAGGTTTTCTCCTGCGATCATTTTGAAATTCTCAAATTTTTGTATGTACCACCGATAATTTATTTTCCTTGATTTGCTCACGAGCCTTCACAAATCAATGTTAGCTTGTCCTGCATTTCTTTAGCCGTTTTGCATGATTTGACTTTATTGAACATGACTTTATCCAAGATTTTGTAAAGGATGTCCTTGGCTACATTGTCCAGGTTGTATCTTTTTTCTGTCATCATTTGTCCATTCAGTTCTTGGTTTTTCAACCATAGCCGGGTCTAGGGCATCATCCTCTTCACCTTCACCGTAGCTCTTCTTACAAATTTGTGTTCACTTTTAAGATTTTGCGGTGGCCCATCCTCTATCACTATCCACATCTCATCATGTAATCTTTGATAGATGAGCGCATACGAATTTTCCAATCATCAAATTCTTCAATAGTGAACATAGGGATGCGTGTCAAATTTGCTTCCATGATAATAACGTTTAATGATAAAAGGAGTTTTGAAAACTTAAGTACTAAAACAGACTTTGAAAAGTTTGGAAATCTAGTTCAAGAACTGCGGAAGGCTCAATGAACCAACCGCTCCGATACCACTTGTAGGTCCCAAGGGGTGTGAGTGTAAGGTTTAGAAGGGG
This sequence comes from Rehmannia glutinosa, assembly GCA_016081115.2. Classification (NCBI taxonomy): domain Eukaryota; kingdom Viridiplantae; phylum Streptophyta; class Magnoliopsida; order Lamiales; family Orobanchaceae; genus Rehmannia; species Rehmannia glutinosa. Next base: position 237,758 of record JABTTQ020003130.1, read on the forward strand.
GTTGAATAAACCTTACCAAATTTTCACTTTTGGTCCTTTTAAAAGTTCGAGTTGATCTACATACCATTTGTGTCCTTGGTGGATGACCAATTTAGTTCATCAAGAGAGTTAGTCACTCAACGACTGATCGAGCTGTTGATAGAATAACTCAATTTGTTAAGATCGAATTAGCTCAACGTGGTTTGTTTTTAGCGGAAGACTTAACACCCTTAAGTTTGGTTTAGTTATGATTTAATGCTTGGTTTTAGTACTTAGAGATTATCGGTTGGATAGCAAATATGTCGTGAGAATTAAACAAATAAGATGCAGGAATTAAAGTCTTTGAAATGTAAATGACACGATAAGTTTTTATAGAGGTTCAAGATGGGGTAATTCTTCTACTCCTCTCTTCTCCAACCCTGGAGGAATCCACTAGGTATTGATCGATTATACAAAGTGGTAATGATCCGGATACAAGTCTTGATCACACACGGTGACTTGATCCTTTGGGACTCGATCCGGAGATGCCTTGATCACTCGGTGGCTTCTCGTATGACTCGGCTTCTTCACAGCAGGCATGCTTTGCTACTACACTCACTTGCTCAAGCTCTTTGGATTTGATCACGAAGCCCTCCAAAACTCGAGACCGGTTCGACCTTGAACCTTCCTACAATCCTTCGTGGAATGTAGACCCCTTGATTCTTCAACAATTTCCTCTTCAAGCGATTGAAGTTATCTTTCCTTCACAGATGAGTGTTGGATTGATTTTCTTCGTAGTGTAGGCTTGAGGATTAATCTTGAATGATTTGAGAATATCTTAGGTTACGATTCAAATATTTTCTTGAATGTTCGTGGTTCGGAGTAACCTTAGTAGTCTTCTCTCGCAGTCATTCCTCGGCCTTTTATATTGATCTTTCAAAAAATCGCCCGTTGAAGAGATAGGCTTATTTTTGAAAGTCACTTGTGGTCGTTGGCTTGTCTTGTTGCGATCCTTGGAATTTCCATTTCCTCGTATGAATTGTTCTTGACTTTTCGAGTTCGACACGGTATAGTGCTTCCCATTGGTTCATTCCTTTGCACGCTCTCGAGACCGAGCACTTCGAGAAAGGTAGCATGGAGGTATTACTTGTTTAAGTAATTCTCTTGATTTCTCAGGCAACGGATCTCTTTCGATTATCTCGACTTGATTTGTGTTTCCTTGCTTTCCCCATGTGACTTAGAGTCACTTTAAATCATTGAATGACTCTCTTGTCACTTCAACTTGAGACTTGGCTATCTTGAGTTGACTTGATCGATACTTTACTCACATTGCATCTCACCGCACCTTGATCGAGTTCCCATCTTCTCTTCTTTGCCATACTCGGTTGTCTGCAATGAGTCTTTCTTCTAGTCTCCGATTGTCTTCTTGCATGTTTAGGCATAGTCGACTTAACTCGGCTTGACAAATTTTATTTGTTACAATGCGATTTTTACAACAAAAATGGGGTGCCAACTTCCTATTCTAAGTTTTACATGGCATTCATCAAAATCTAAACAATAAATTTCCCAACAACAAGTATATAAGTCCATCATACATCAATTGGACTAAGTATAATGCACAACTTATGGCTTTATCAAGCCATAGCTTATAGCTTCTTTTGTTAAGCTTAACTTAGCTTTTATGAGCTAATGAGCTTATAACCTCGCTTTTCTCTCCCCTTTGGAATCATCAAAAAGAATGTTAGCACGATAAATTCATCATATATTCATATCAAAGTGCGCAACTAAACCGATGTACTGAGCTATTTGAACATTGAAGTTTATAAACCAAATAGGAGGGAAAAGTCGAATCATACGACTTGAAGAACTTATGAAAACTCATTTGATAAGCAAAACATGATCTCTATAAATATATAAGACTTTTTGAAATCGAGAGAATCATGTAGGTGATGAATTTTTCATTGAAACATTTTATCGAACACTTGGCGTGCGTCAAAAATTAAAAAAGATATATATAGCCCTTGTAAATAAAATCAAGCCAAGTTTTTTCATCACCAAATGCAATTTAATAAATATCATTCATCAACAATCAATAAGCTTATCTCAAACATATACAATTAGCATCAAGAATTTGACATTTAAACCAAGTTCTCAAGGGTTCAACCCAATTGAGCTAAAGAAGTAGAATTCTTACCATTCGAACGGTAAAGATGAGCGATGATGATAATTGAGCCTTATACTCCCCAACATATGTAATATATGCAACAAAACTCATTTGAAGTGAGTTGTGTGTGAAATTTGCAAAGGGGACGAAAATAGAGTTGGAGGGGCCAAAATGGCTAAGTATAGGAACAGAGACGATTTAAGCCAAGAAATCACAATGGGCGACCGGTCAAGGGCTAGGGCGACTGGTCGAGCAGGTGGGCGACCGGTCGACCCTTGCCCTGGCGACCCACGCTTCTTTTCGTTTTGCAAATTCCGAAGTTTGATCCAAAAATCCGATTTTTCGCCCCTAGGTTTTAAAAACGTGCAAAATGCAAACGTAGACCTCATTCAATATATATTATGTCATGGTCAAGCTCGAAATGAGGTAAAATACTCGGCGGTTAATGATTAAAAAGTCCGCGAGTTATCCTTAAGACGGAATTAAACACATCTCAAGTTTTTGTTAAAAACGCAATCCCTTAGAAAGTTTTTCGAATCTCAATATGTTTAGTTCGATTATGACGAACTATATTTTGAATAATTTTCACCAGACTAGTTATCCCGAAAAATAAGAGCGTTTCAAAGCTTTGGATAAACAAGTCATAAGAAGAAGTGCCTTACAAATATTTGAAAATTTCTTTTAACGGTACTTAATGAGATTCGTTGGGATAGTTTTTGAAGTCGAGCATATAGACATAAGGCATATGAAATGTCGAGTCTATAGGAATAATACAAGAAAACATACCTCGAATTTGTTTGTCAACCGACATGCCTTTCTCAACCTTTGTCAATTTCTTCATTGGTAGCCATAGAGGTTGAGATGATTCTTCCTTCTTCAATGCATAACTCCTTCAAGAGTTCTTTTGAAATGTAACCATCTACTTGGCATTGAATGATTTGAAGTCCAAGCAAGAAATTGAGCTCCCCCATCATGCTCATTTCAAGTACACCTTGCATCAACTTGGAAAAATATCTTGCACAAATATTCATTAGTAGTACCAAAAATATTCTCATAAATATGCACAAGTAAACAATCTTGCCCTTTTTCAAAAACAAAGAGAGTAGTATCAACTTTACCCCTTGTAAAATCATTTAGCAAAAATAGCTAAGTCTATCAACCGTACAAGGCCTTTTTAAAAAAAACATTTTGGCCTAGAAAAAATTTTAAACCCGGAGGTTGTTTTACATAGACTTCTTCTTGAATAAAACAAAAAAAATGGATTTAACATCCATTTGGTAAAGCTTGAAATTTTCTTAAAATAAGAATGGGCAAGTAAAATGCAAATAGCTACTAAATGTGCTATGAGTGCAAATGTTACATTAAAATCAATTACCTTCTTCTTAAAAATACCTTCGAGCTACTAACCTCGCCTTAGTTCGACCAATGTTGCCTTGGTCATCGAGTTTGTTCCGGAATACCCTTTTTGCATTTATAATCGTTTGTGATGAAAGACATGGCATCAACTTCCAAGTATCATTTCCTTTTTAGCTCCTCTTGCAATTCTAAAAACCAATCTTCATCTTGAAGCATCAATTGAGGAATTTGTCTTCTTCATCACTATTGGGCATCCAAATGATCTAAGGTGTTCATAATAGAACATTTACATCCAAATATTTGGAGTATTTCCTTTTCTACACAACTCAACAAACTCATTAACGGCATCTCTTATATAATCAAGAGAAAAATAGCCCAAGTGTAAAAACATGCCTCAATCATCAATCACAAAATATCTTGCATAAGAGCATAGTAGAAGTAGACACTACATAAATAGACCATGAACACATACTAGGCATTTAGAATATCATCAAGAATCTAATAAATCATGCAAGTTCAAATAAGCTTAAGAAAGCTACAAAAGGTCTCTTTTGAAATTTGAAAATCCGATAGCATATAATTGAGACCTCATTTAAAAGAAGTATTTGAACAAAAGTTGACAAAGCAAATATGTGCAATCAAATATCGAATAGTGCCTTTCAAAAAATCTAAAAATCCTCTTAATGGCACTTGTATGAAATACTAAAAACAAACAAGCACATAGGCATATGGCAATACGTATATCGAGTCTATAAGAGTAAAAGTAACACAAGTAAACGTACCTCGATAATTTATGCCTTTCTTGACAAAATGGCCATTTGTGAAAATATGTAAATCCTACACAATTCTTAAAACAAATCTAGCACAAATCATAATGATAAAAGTGTAGGCTAAGAGATATCACAAGTAAGCACATGCCATAAAAATCCATAAGAGATGATAATACACTTTAGTCTACAAAAATGCACAAGAGTTTTAAAAACATCATATAAGGTCTTCTTTTTCAAAAATTTTTAAAAATACAAATAAGTTTTGAAGACCTTAATTTAAAATTTAAATACATGAAAACTCATTTTGCAAGTAGGACACAAATAAAAACATGCATAATAGACAAATAAAATGCATATTTAAATAGGGAGATACGGTTTACCAATTACGCCGTTTCCATGGGTTTTCCCATTGTTGATGATATTTTCCCTTTTGAAAATCTTCATGTTGATGGTAATTTCTCCAATTACTCCATCTCCAAAATTTTTGTCCTTCCCATTGTTGATAGTCTCTTCTTCTTTGAAAATCATCTTGTTGATAATGTCTTTGCCATTTCCATGGATTGTGTTCTTCCCATTTTTGATTATATCCTCTTCTTGGAAATTGGCTTTGTTGAAAATAGTTTCTCCTTCTTTGATCAAATGAATCGGTCATTTGATGCCTTCTTGGCGGTATGAATTTTCTTCGATCATTAGTTCGCCGAGTACCTAATATGACATTGTTTTGTGGTACCCTCAAGTGCTTGGGTCCTTTAGGATTAGTCTTGAGACTTTTAGGTCTCCAACAATAATTAGAGTTATTTCTATCCCGACAAATATTTACCGTATGACCCTTTTTACCGCAATAAAAACATGTAATAATTCTAGGAGCATAATGACCAATGTGCTTAGAGACTTGATTCGTTTTCATGTGATTGACAGCTTTAGGCTTATGATCAAGTTCTAGTTTCGATTTATCACAACAATCAACAATATCGGTCATCTTATCGGTACTCAAGTTGGATTTAGATAAATCATTTTTCAAGCAAATTATATCCTCAACAAGAGTACTATTATCTTTCTCAAGGTTTCTAACCTTATCAAGAGTGGTGGTGTGAGCACATGATAGTGATTCATAGGAAGTAAATAAACTATCCTTATCATTTTTCAAAACAATGAATTCCTTTTTCAAATTTTTGTATTTAACAAGTAAGTTTTGGAATTCATCTTGTAGCTCATCATAATCATTTTGCAAATCACTATATTCATTTTGCAATTCATTGTCATAAGAAGTAGAGGGTTTAGAACTTACCTCGTTTTCTTCTTCGATGCCCATGAGGCATTGTTCAACTTGTTCATCATGGGAGGTTGTAGAAGGCTTATCCCATGTTGTTGGATTTGATGTTGTATCCATTTGTGAAGTAGATGCTTTTGAGTTGCTCCTTTCATTTGCATATACTTCATAGATGACTTCTAATTTTTGCCATACTTCATGTGCCGATTGAATACCTACAACATGATCAAATTCCAAAGTGGTAAGTGAACAAAGTAAAATATTAAGAGCTTTACCATTTAAGGAGATGATTCTCTTCTCTTCATCATTGAGCTCTTTGAAGCCTTTAGAGGTGTGTGGTGTATTCTTCGTCAGAATAGATTCTCCATTGATGACGGTGTTCCAAATATCAAACCCGCAACCTTGTAAATAGCATTCCATTCTTTCTTTCCAAAATATAAAATTTTTGGAATCAAACCGAGGTGGCTTGGTGGTGGAGGTGCCGGAAAGATGAGCTTCATTCGTAGCCGATGATCATTTCTCTTCACTCGCGATGTGAAATGAGCTTGCCAAAGAGTTTGGCTCCGATACCACTTGTAAGTCCAAGCGGCTACGATAATCTAGAGGGGGGGTGAATAGATTATCTCCATCTTTTGAATTTCGCCCTCTTTTTCGAACCAAATGCTCAAACACAATAACAAAGGTGCGGAATGTAAACAACACATGTCGATTTAAAGAGGTTCAACCCACCTAGGGCCTAATCCTCTACCACCCCAGTAAGATATCCAGGGATGGATTTCAAAAAGAAAAAGATTTTATTAATTTACCACAAATTAATACAACACCAACTTACAACAACACCTTGAAGAGCACCACACTCTTCTTCAACACCACCTTGAGATCACCACAATCTCACTTGAAGATTACCACAATCTCCAACGGCACCTTGTGAATATTACCACAATCTTCAACCTTGAAGAATACCAAATTCTTCAACACCTCAACAAGAAGATTACCACAATCTTCTTACACCTAACACCTAGATCATCCAAGTGTGTTCTTACCACAAGAACACTCACAAGGATATCTTGTGTTGAATGATTACCCAAATTCAAGATTACAACTCGATAATTGATAATACAATAGAGTGCAAGTGTAATCAAGAATAGCCTAGACCTCAAGGATGTGAAAGTGAATAGCTAGGCAAATTACAACAAGAAATAAGACAATGTAAGAACAAGTGTATTCTTGAGTGTATCTTGTTGTGTTGTAGTTTTCTCTCTTATTGTTGTGCTTCAAATCTTCCTCTATTTATAGGAGATGATTGATACTTGATAGGATCCTCTTGGAATCTGATATCTACAAAAAAAATTGCAATTAAAATCAAGATTATAGCTGTTAGAAATCAATTCCACAATTTAGGGAAAAGTTGTCTGTTGCACAACGGTTAGAATTTTGCTGTCAAACCATGGGGCGACCGGTCGCACAGAAATAGAGTTTGAAATAATCGTATCAACATTTACATAGGGCGACCGGTCGACGTGCACCTCGATCGGTCGACTTAACCACAACCGGTCGCACTCATCAAAAAAATGAAAGACAGAAGGTCTGTTTCGAATTTTGCTCCCAGGTACCGGTCGCCCTATAGGTCGACGGCACCGGTTGCCCTATAGGGCGACCGGTTGCCCTGACCATTTTTTGTAAACATGAAGTTTTTTGTTTTCCTCAACTTTCAGGTACGGGTTGCCCTATACGGCGACCGGTGGACCTCAAAACAAAAGTGTTATCCAACTTTATATCGAAAATAAACTTCAAGAAATACTCCGAAAAAATAGTGAAAATATTTTAGACCGATCGGGAGATTAGGACAACATTTAGAAACATTGTTTTGGTGTAAAATACATTAACAGAAAATCATTAAAAGTGTTGTCCAATTTTGTCGAAAACAAAACTTGAAGAAATACTCCGGAAATATTAAAACCATTTTAAATCATTTAGGAGTATTTGGACAACCTTTGAAACCATTGTTTTGGTATAAAAACAAAAATCATCAAAATCATGATAAAACCATTTATCAAACACCTAGGGCCTAATCCTCTACCACCCCAGTATATCCGGGATGGATTTCAAAAAGAAAAAAGATTTTATTAATTACCAAAATTAATACAACACCTTGAAGAGCACCACACTCTTCTTCAACACCACCTTTGGAGATTACCACAATCTCCCTTTAAAGATTACCACAATCTTCCTTCAACGGCACCTTGTGAAGATTACCACAATCTTCAACCTTGAAGAATACCAAATTCTTCAACACCTCAATAAGAAGATCACCACAATCTTCTTGCACCTATCACCTAGATCATCCAAGTGTGTTCTTACCACAAGAACACTCATAAGGATATCTTATGTTTGAATGATAACCAAAAAATCAAGATTACAACTCAATAATGAATATTACAATTTGAGTGCAAAGTGTAATCAAGAATAGCCTAGAACTCAAGGATGTGAAAGTGATAAGCTAGGCAAAATTACAACAAGAATAATAACAATGAAGAACAAATATTTGCTTGAAGTGTATCTTGTTGTTTTGTATCTTAATTGTTGCATGGGTTGCTCCAAAACTTCCTCTATTTATAGGAGATGATTGATCAAGCATAGGCTCCTCTTGGGGATTGAAAATCTACAGAAAAATACAATTAAAATCAAGAATATAGCTGTTAGAAATCAATCCCACATTTTAAGGAAATATGTCTGCTGTCAAACAGTCATATTTTTCTTTGTCAAAGCTTGCAGGCGACGGTCGCACGAAATAGAAGTTTGAAACGAAACACAGTAAATTTACACAGGGCGACCGGTCGACGTAGGGTTCGACCGGTCGACCCTGACTTCAACCGGTCCCCCTCATGGGATTGAGAAGAAAAAATGTTCTGTTTCAAAGTGCACGTTCAGTCGGTCGACCCCAGGCGGCCGTCGGCCGACAGTCGACGCCCGATGCACGGCCGACTGTGCACGATTTTCTTCCGTCTCATTTTCTGTTTTAAAAATCATCTTCAGGTACGGGTTGCCCTATAGGGCGACCGGTCGACCAAGAGACAGAAATGTTGTCCAATTTTTGTCAAAAATAAAACTCAAGAAATACTCCGAGAATTTAGTAAAAACATTTTAAACCAATTGGGAGTATTTAGATAACATTTAGAAACCTTGTTTTGAAGTAAAAACATATAAACGTAAAATCATTAGAAGTGTTGTCCAATTTTATCTAAAGTAAAACTTGAAGAAATACTCCGGAAAATATTAAAACCATTTTAAATCATTTAGGAGTATTTGGACAACAATTAAAAACATTGTTTTGGTGTAAAAATAAAATCATCAAAATTAAGATAAAAACATGTATCAAACAATCTCCCCCTTTTTGATGATTACAAACCAAAACAATTTTTAGAGAATTTTTGGACGAACAATTTTTTAAAAACGATTTTCCGGTAAAAACATCTAACCGTTTGGAAGCAACCAAAATTTCCAAAATACATAAGCAACCAATAGGGAGTAAGAATATTCAATAATCGGCATAATAAGCACAAGCTCCCCCTATCAACAAGCACATCAAGAATAATGTAAAAGCAATTAACCATAAGCCAAAAGGTTAGCTTTTACATTTTGTTCAAGAGCTTACAAGCTCCCCCTGTCTCAAAAACATCATTAGACAATTATATAAGTCCATCAAGCAACAATTGGACTAAAAATAAATCACAACTTATGGCTTTTGAGAGCCATAGCTTATAGCTTTTAAAACAAGCTTTTATTAGCTTCTTTGAGCTAATGAGTCATTTTCCTGTTTCTCCCCCTTTGGAATCATCAAAAAGAATGTTAGGATGATAAAAAAACATCATTCAAGTTTATCAAAGTGCGCCAACAATACGATTTATCAACCATTGAAGAATTAAATTTAGAATCCAAGAAAAAATGGGAGAAATGTATCATAAGAAATCCATAAGCTCATTAGTTAGCCAAAAACATGATCTCAAAAAGATTTTAAGACATTGAAAATAAGAGATTCATGTATGTGTTGATATTTTCATTGAAGCATTATAACGAACACTTGGCGGGCGTCAAAAATTTGAAAAAGATTTATATAGCCCTTGTAAATGAAATCTAGCCAAGTTTTTCATACCATCACCAAAGCCATTTTTCAACATATTCCCAACAAATAATAGGCATAAACAAAGTAAATTCTCAAGGGTTCAACCCAATTGAGATAATTTAGCCAAAGAGAGATCAAGGCATTACCAATGCCATCAAGCAAAAATTAAAGATCCATCAAGTAATACATGTTAAGCATCAAACAATGTATATTAGACATTACAAATGTCCCAAAATATCCATCTAAGCAAAATGATCAAAGCATCTCAAATGCATCTAAGCAATAATTAAAAGGAAGCACTTTTACCATCAAGTATTTAATACCAACATCAAACAATGCTAAATTAGAGTATTTTTACCATCAAATACTCCATCAATATCATGATCATCTACAAGTCATTATCAACTTGCAATTTTAACCCTTTCAAGAAAACAAGCAAATCTCATTAGTACGAAAGAGTTTTACAAAAAGTTCATAGAAATACAAAGCAACATGAAAGAAGATGCTAGAAAGTAAAGGGGTGGGAACATCATTCCTCGTCCGAGGAGAAGCAAGATCTGGGAATGAAGTCTTTGATGAATTTCTTCAACTTGCCGATAGACTTTTGCATTTTGGAGGTCTTTTGCTCCAAAGCCTCATACCTCGCCTCACGAAAAGCCCTTAACTCATCAAATTCGGCCAGGTATACCTCTAGGCGGTTGAGCACCGGTATTACCCTCCGGATTGCTCTGTTCGCCTCCCTCCGCCAATCTCGCGGCCTCGGCATCATCAAAGAAGTCGTTTGGATCAGGGGATTCTTGACCTCTTCCTCTAGCCATTTTAGTTGGTCGAATGTCCATATTCTTGCGCATAGTGACCATTTGGGAGATGTTATCAATGTCAAAGTCATTTTGAAATACCTTCGAGTTACACTCTGACGAAGGTAGTCCCGATTGTATAAGAAGTTTACAAATCCAATTTCCCATAACCAACTTCTTATTACCTTGAGTGATGGACTCGATTAGACATTGAATAAGTATGGCGCCAAAGTTAAGCGGTTCCCTCCTAGCAATATTATAAGTCAGAAAATAATCCATGTTGCTAGGCATCTTACCCGCCTTTCCACAAATACAGTAGGCGACAATAACAGATAAAATTTGATGCTCAAGTGTCATCGCCAATAATGAATACTTTGGCCATACGCCCAAATATGTCTTAACTTCTTTCATGGACACCCCCAACATTTCATCATTCCAAGTACCACAAGAAAAATAGTCCCAACCACCTTCTCTAACATGTAAAAGCCGACAAATATCATTAGGAGTCCACCTAAAATGACGACCCCTTATAAACGAATTTACGGCAATCGGTTTCCTTTCATCATCATATTGCACCCACATATTAGCATAAAAATGTTGGATAACATCATCATCATACAAAACATATGCATGCTCCCATAAATACATCCAACCTTGCTCCTCAAAGAATCCTCTAATAGTAGGATATTCATTTGTAAATGAATTAAAACGACACATTTTAGTCCGAGCAATCGATTTTCCTCCCATTCCTGAATCCTCATAGTACCATTCCGCATACTTATTGATGAAATTAAGAACATTATTAGAATGAGGAGCTTGAGTAATAAAGGATTTCTTACGTTTCGCCCAACGGCAATTTTGGAGCGAAATTGTTCCGCGGAGCTCGGCAATTTGGGCCCAAGAGAGTATGGGATTTTGAACATCATCACCTTCTTGAGCCACGTTTCTCTGGGTAGCTCGAAAATCCATTTGTTCGGCTTCTTCTTGCCGATTTCTCGAAGAACCTTCTCCGCCCCTTCTACGCTTGGAGATGGGATTTCGACCGGTGGAATTCTTTGGAGGAGCCATAAATGTGAGATTCTTGCAAAAATAAGAGGATTAGCAACAAGAATCGTGAAAAATGATAAAGAATTGGAGATTTTGGAGAAAAAGTGTGACAACCTCTGCGAACGAGGGTTTGGAGGATTTTTGTGTTCTGTTTGAGAAAGAAAGACAGACACGATTTATTCCCAAAAATTAGCCTGGGCGACCGGTCAGGGGGGACTGCGACCGGTCGACGTGCAGGGAGACCGGTCTCCCCTGCCTTGACCGACCCAATGCAATTTTTCTCAATCTCCATGTTTTTCAAAAATTCGATTTTTTACCCCAAAAGTTTTAAAACTTTGCAAAAAGATAATTTTGGACCATATCCAACAAATACGGGTTTCGGGAAAACATATAACCGAGAAAATCGAGACTTAACGAGTAGTGCCCTTTTTTAAGAAAAAATTGCAAAATCATTTAGGGGCACTTAAGGGGTTGAAATGAAATATCTTGAAAGATATGTGTATAAGTATAATATCGAGTTCTAAGAGAAGTACGAGTGAGCATACCTCGATAGTTTAAGAAACTTGATGACGAAATAGCCAATGAATGAGATATATATCCTACACAATGTTTTAGACAAAATTTGCACAAAAGCACAAGTGTAGGCAAGTAATAGGAGATATCAAGAAATATGTTTATGCTATAAAAACACATAAGAGATAATAAATCACATAAGTCTAATTAAATGCACAAGAGTTTTAAAAACATCATATAAGGTCTTCTTTTTCAAAATTACAAATATATATTGAAGACCTTAATTAAAAATAAATACTTGAAAACTCATTTGCAATAAAGACACAAATAGAAACATGCATACTAACTAAATAAAATACATATTTAAATGGGGAGATACGGTTTACCAATTACGCCATTTCCATGGGTTGTACCGTTCCCATTGTTGAAGATATTTTCCCCTTGAGAAGTCACTTTGTTGATGATGACTTCTTTGATTACTCCATTTCCAAGGTTTGTTGCCTTCCCATTGTTGAAGGTCTCTTCTTCTTTGAAAATCATCTTGTTGATGATGTCTTTGCCTTTTCCAAGGATTGTGTTCTTCCCGTTTTTGATTATCTCTTCTTGGAAATTGGCTTTGTCGAAAATAGTTTCTCCTTCTTTGATCAAATGAAATGGTCATTTGATGCCTTCTTGGCGGTATGAATTTTCTTCGATCAATGTGACATTATTTTGTGGTACCCTCATGTGTTTGGGTCCTTTGGGATTAGTCTTGAGACTTTTAAGTCTCCAACAATAATTAGAGCTATTTCTAGCCCGACAAGTATTTACCGTATGACCCTTTTTACCGCAATAGAAGCAAGTAATATTACTAACATGCATAGGAACTCGATTCTTTTTCATATGCTTGACAATGTTAGGCTCATGATCTAGTTCACTATTTAAACTATCACAATCATCATCATTCACATTTTTTGGCAATTCATTGGTACTCAAGTTGGATTTTGATAAATCATTTTTCAAGCACTTAACATTCTCAACAAGAGTACTATTTTCTATCTCGAGGTTTCTAACCTTATCAAGAGTGGTGGTGTGAGCACATGATAGTGATTCATAGGAAGTAAATAAACTATCCTTATCATTTTTCAAAACATTGAATTCCTTTTTCAAATTTTTGTATTTAACAAGTAAGCTTTGGAATTCATTTTGAAGTTCATCATAATCATTTTGCAAATCACTATAATCATTTTGTATAACAATATCATAGGAAGTAGAAGGTTTAAGACATACCTCGTTTTCTTCTTTGATGCCCATAAGACAATGTTCAACTTCTTCATAGTTGGAAGTTGTAAGAGGCTTGTTCCTTAGATTGGACTTGTATCCCTTTGAGAAGTAGATGCCTTTGTTTGACTCCTTTCATTTGCATAAATTCCATAGATGGCTTCTAATTTTTGCCATACTTCATGTGCCGATCGAATTCCTACAATATGTTCATATTCTAAATTAGTAAATGAACAATACAAAATATTGAGAGCTTTACCGTTTAAGGAGATGATTTTCTTCTCTTCATCATTGAGCTTTTTGAAGCCTTTTGAGGTGTGTGGCGTATCTTTCATTGTAATGGATTCTCCATTTATGACGGTGTTCCAAATGTCGAACCCGCAACCTTGTAAATAGCATTCTATTCTTTCTTTCCAAAAATTGAAATTTTTGGAGTCAAATAGTGGTGGCTTTGTGGTGGAGGTGCCGGTAAGGTGAGCTTCGTTCGTAGCCGACGATCGTACCTCTTCACTCGCGATGTGAAACGAGCTTGCCAAAGAGTTTGGCTTTGATACCACTTGTAAGTCCAAGCGGCTACGATAATCTAGAGGGGGGTGAATAGATTATCTCCATCTTTTCGATTTGGCCCTCTTTTTCAAACCGAATGCTCAAAGACAATAATAAAGGTGCGGAATGTAAACAACACACGCTGATTTATAGAGGTTCAACCCACCTAGGGTCTAATCCTCTACCACCCCAGTATATCCGGGATGGATTTCAAAAAGAAAAAAGATTTTATTAATTACCAAAATTAATACAACACCAACTTACAACACCTTGAAGAGCACCATACTCTTCTTCAACACCACCTTTGGAGATTACCACAATCTCCCTTTGAAGATTACCACAATCTTCCTTCAACGGCACCTTGTGAAGATTACCACAATCTTCAACCTTGAAGAATACCAAATTCTTCAACACCTCAATAAGAAGATCACCACAATCTTCTTGCACCTATCACCTAGATCATCCAAGTGTGTTCTTACCACAAGAACACTCACAAAGATATCTTGTGTTTGAATGATAAGCAAAAAATCAAGATTACAACTCAATAATGAATATTACAATTTGAGTGCAAAGTGTAATCAAGAATAGCCTAGACCTCAAGGATGTGAAAGTGATAAACTAGGCAAAATTACAACAAGAATAATAACAATGAAGAACAAATATTTGCTTGAAGTGTATCTTGTTGTGTTGTATCTTAATTGTTGCATTGGTTGCTCCAAAACTTCCTCTATTTATAGGAGATGATTGATCAAGCATAGGCTCCTCTTGGGGATTGAAAATCTACAGAAAAATACAATTAAAATCAAGAATATAGTTGTTAGAAATCAATCCCACATTTTAAGGAAATATGTCTGCTGTCAAACGGTCATATTTTTTTGCTTCAAAGCTGACAGGCGACGGTCGCACAGTAAATAGAAGTTTGAAACGTTTAAAAGAAATTTATAAATTTATGCAGGCGGCCAGGTCGATGTAGGGTTCGACCGGTCGACCCTGACTTCAACCGGTCCCCCTCATGGGATTGAGAAGAAAAAAATGTTCTGTTTCAAAGTGCACGTTCAGGTACCGGTCGACTCCTGGGCGACCGGTCGATCGGATCGGTCGACGCCCAAGGCAACCGGTCGACCTGTACGATTTTTCTTTTCTCCAATTCTGACATTCTGAACAGCCGTCTTCTCTTGGAGGCGACCAATTGGATTTCAGGTTCCACCTCTTCAGGCTCTTCCTGGGGAAGGCCTGTGTTTCAATAGAAGCTTTCTTAGAAGCAGCTGCATTTCGAGACTTAGCAGTCCGCTTTTTCTTCATGACTGGAGAAGGAATTTGGGGTTCCTCCTCAGTCTCGACTGTGGGGGCAGGGGCATCTACTGCTTGGGCAGGAGCTTTTGGTTTGGTTGCGGGGCAGTGCCTTCTTGGTCTTGAGTCTGGCTGGGGGCGGGGGACAAGCTTGGATGTCGCAGCCTCTCTTCTTAGAGATCACTTTGGTGAGAGAGCCGGGAGGTCTCACTGTGTCTTCGGAGGTTCGGTGATTCCCCTCACTTGTATCCGCCTTTCTTGCATGGGACGGCTTTCCATGGTGCGATGCTATTCCCTTCACTTCCATCGGTGGCCAATGATAAGTCCATAATCCGGCCGAACATCCAAAGGTCCCATCCTTCTTATAGGACCGGTTGATCACTTCCCGAGAGGTTCGCCTTGAACGTCCTCTTGTTTGCATGGAACGACTTTCCATGGTGCAGTGCTATTCCCTTCACTTCCATCAGGTGGCCAATGATAAGTCCATAACCCAGCGAACATCCAAAGGTCCCATCCTTCTTATAGACCGGTTGATCACATTTCGCACACTTACCAAGACAAACTCAGTCCAGTTCACCTTTTTGTCTTGCATGATTACAGACATCACAATTAGCTTAGTCTTAGACAGCTGATTGAAACTCCCGAACTTCATATCCATGCACTTGGACACGATGTCCATCAGCTTATGATACTCCTTCCTTGAGAAAATCTTTTTAGCTCTATACACGACTTTAGCAAAGATACTACGGTTTTGCAACTTCCTTCCAAGTCTGCGGCCAAGTTGACATCCTTCTCGGCCGATGTCCTTCATCCCTACTGACGGTAAGAAACAAAGTTGCTCGCCAAGGTCCTTTGCGATTATTTTGATGCCTTTGCTTTGCGACGGATGAACGGATTTCATCGTCATGCACTTCGGCGTTCACATAGAACATTGCCACTTCCTCCGGATATGTATGCGTGAAGCGCATCAATAGAATGTCCTACTGACCGGACTTTTCAAACCTCTCGCCTATCTTCTTCACCAAGGCCTCATCAATGCCCTATTTGATCATGCCCTCAAATCCACGACACTCCAGTGTGGATTTTCTCGATAGCAACGCAAAATTATGATTTGCAGCCATTTTAACTTTTAACCGATTAAAAATGCGAAAAACTGAACTTAGAAGATTGGGGTTTCGAACTTGTGCGAGGAGAGAAAAGCTTTCTTGCCAAAGACGAGTAAGTTTGTGTGAGGAGAGAGAAAATGAACTTTTGTATATATGGGACATGAAAGGACGGTTTTAGGAATTTGAAAAATTTGATCAAAATCAACGGTCAAGATTAAGCCTTCAAAACTTTTGTTATATGCATCAGTATTTATATCCAATCATATGGTTTACTTTGCGCTTTTAATCGACAAATCATAATTACGCTCAAGTCATCCTTAAAAACATTCCTGCTCAATTAAAACGACTGCATTTTTGTCACTTAGCTCATAAATGATTCAACTTACTTCAAAAGTGACTTAGCTATGTTTCTCTCTCCACATATCATCACTCAGCTGTCAGCTAACTCGATATAGCTGTCTTCCCGACTGGGCTGTTTCACTTGGCTGAAATGTGAAACTTGCTTATTTTCCATTTTCTCATCTTCTATCTCTGTTGATTGAGTCTTTTGAGTATTCTAACTCAGCTCAATTAACCCTAACTCATTCTTGAGCTCTTCAACCCTTGATTCACATAATGGATTTGTGAATATGTCAGCTAACTGCTTATCAGTTGAGATGTATTCCAAAGTGATATCTTTCTTTTCAATATGATCTCTTATAAAATGATATCTGACATCAATGTGCTTTGTTCTTGAGTGCAACACTAGATTCTGAGTGATTGCAATGGCATAGTGTTATCACACATTATTGGAATCTTTGTTTCTTCAATATCAAAAGTTATCGGTGATGTCTCATCCATAAGACTTGGGCACTGATTTGCCGCTGACTATGTACTCGCTTTTGTTTGTGGATGTAGCTATTGACTTTTGTTTCTTGTTGAACCAAGAAACCAACCTATTTCAAGCATTTGACATGTACCAAGTACTTTTCTGTCAACTCTACATCCAAAGATAGTCCGGGTCGATTATCTACCACCTTGAATCCTCCTTCCTTTGGATACCATAAGCCGACTTCCCGGCATCCCTTCAAATACCTTAGGATTCTCTTAGCCGCATGATCATGTGGCTCTCTTTTGGTGAAGATTGAAATCTAGCACATACACCTACCGTAAAGGTGATGTCGCTCTTCTTTGTTAGATAGAGCAAAGATCCAATAAGAGCTCTATATCTGGTTTTATCAATAGCTTTGCCATCTGCATCCATGTCCATCTTGACTGATGTATTCATAGGAATCTTCACAGAAGACTTCTCTTCCATACCAAATTTCATCTACCATGCTCTTGGTGCTTGTTTTAATCCATATAGTGCTTTCTTGAGCTTGTAGACCTTATCTCCAATAGTTTTCTGCTCAAAACCTGGAGACACATATTTAGGCTCTATTTGGGAAATAAAACAAGTAAACATAGCTTCATGTTGTGCTCTGGATCTGGTTCTTATGCCATCTCTAACATCTCCAATAATTAACAGGTGGATGGTCTCTCAGCCATCTCACATCAGGTTGGAGTAAGTCTCATCGGATTCACCGTCTCGCATGCTAAGTTTGTCCGGGAAACAGCTCTTTCATCTTCATTCCATTGTAGACCTTCCAGTTGTCTTTGAGATTCAGCTATCTCATCATCATCAGGGTTGAGTGCTCTCACTTCAACTTCAACATAAGGACTCTTCTGCATAGTTGGCTGATTCAGCTTATCAACTAACTAATCAATGTCTTCTCCATTCACATTAGGTTCATCAAAAACCACATGGATAGACTCTTCTGTGAACATAGTCCTCTTGTTCAGCACTCTATAGGCTTTACTCTCAGCTGAGTATCCCAAAAGGATACCTTCATCAGCTTTAGCATCAAAAGCCTTCAAATTGTCCTTGCCATTATTATGGATGAAGCATTTACATCCAAATATCTTGAAATATCCAACATTTGGCTTCCTCCCTGTCCAAATCTCATAGGGAGTCTTGGTCAATTGCCTATTAATCATGCATCTATTCTGAGTGTAGCATGTCGCATTTATGACCCCAAAATCTCTTAGCAATCCAAACTTGACTAACATAGTCCTTGCAGCTTTCTTGAGAGTTATGTTCCTTCTTTCAGCTACTCCATTATGCTTGGAGTCCTTGTTGTTGATAACTTATGAGCAATACCATTTTCAACACAATACTGAGTTAATTATCCTATTGACAAACTCAGTTCCTCTGTCAGATCTTATCTTTATAATGGTTTGACTCTTCTCATTTTGAACTCTCCTCATCAGCTGAGGTAACTTATGCAGTGTTTCCTTCTTTTTATACATGAAAATTGTCCATGTATATCTTGAATAATCATCCACCACCACTAAGGTGTATTTCTTTCCACTGATGCTAGCTGGCTCAATTGGACCAAATAAATCCATATGCAACAGATGCAATATCCTGGTTGAAGAAAGACTTGGCTTATCCTTGAATGATGATTTGATTTGCTTTCCCATTTGACATGCATCACATATACTTTCTTTCTTGTACACTGAGTCTGTCAATCCTTCCACAAGATGACTCCTTACAAGCTTGTTGATTGTCTTGAATTTCAAATGACTCAGCTTCTTATGCCACAGACCAACTTGATTTGGATGTACTCCTTGCTAGCAGACATGTGCTTGGTGTTGTAGTAGACCAATCTACCACATACGTATTCTTTTGCCTTGTTCCTTGCAGCACTATTTCATTGGACTTAGCATCTTTGATCTGGCATATTCCCATGTTGAATCCTACATTGTAGCCCTTGTCACAGAGTTGGCTGATACTTAATAGGTTGAAGTTGAGGCCTTCAACATGAGCAACATTTGTGATCTCCAATCTATTTTTCTTGATGGATCATGTGCCTTTGATCTCCCCTGGAGCTTCATTTCCTCCAAATATAACTTTAGCACCTTTGATCTCCTTGAATCTTCTTTTGTTTCCTGTCATATATCTGGAACAACCACTATCCATGTACCAGGTTCCTTGGCACTCAGTTGTTCCTTGAACCTGCAATCAAGGAAATCAGTTTTTGGGTGTCCATACTTGTCTGGATCCTGGGGGTTAGTGCTATAAGATGTTCCAACCAACCTATAGCTAGATGATATGACTCTAAGAGGTTGCCATCTATCAGTACCATAATCATAATGCACATTAGCAAAATTGCTTAGGGATTTTAGGATCATACAATTGTCTCTTTTGTCTGTATGGATGTGTGTGTGTGTTTTAGCAATTGCTTTCTTAGGATAGTTATGAAATTTCTGAGTGTAGTAGTGCTTGGGTGCATATGTGTGCTGATGATAGCTCTTTTGCCTTGGGAATGACCTTTGCTGAGGTTGAGGTCTTTGCCATTTAGGCTTGTATCCCATAAGTCTTTGCTGATGTTTCACATTATTCCAATCAGCTTAGTTTGGATAGTTTCTACCATTCCCATCATATGTATTTCTTTGATGAAATTTCTTGGGCTTTTGGTAGCTCTGTTTGCTTTTTACAGAGTATTTTTTGTTTGGAGTCTGCTGAGGGACCAATCTGAATTTCTTCTAAGTTATCCTTTCAGCATGCTCTGCTGGCTTCTTTCCTTTACCTTTATAACCAAGGCCAGTATGATTGTGATTGTGTTTTGGAGTGAATGTGGGTGCAGCATTTGGTGTTTTGGGTTTTTGGAATACTTCATGGCTTGAAGATCCTTTTTCCAAAATCACTCTTGGAGTTTGACTATCCACAAAGGAATTGAATCCTATGTCTGTCTTGTCTACACATTCTTTTTGACTTATAATAAGTCCATCCAATGATTTGGATGCTTTTATAAATAAGGTGATCACATTTTTAAGATCTTTTTCCCTCTTTTATGTAGCAGCTAACTCTGCTATGATCTTGGCATTTTCAGCCTTCAGCTTAGAGTTCTCATCAGCTATGTGACTCAGAGTACTCAGCTCTTTTGTCAGCGTTGAGTTTTGGCTTTTAAGCTGGTTGTTTTCCTCATTTAAGAGTGTGTGAGAGGTTTTAATGTGCTCAAAATATTTCATCATTTTTCCTAATGAATCATAAAGATCTGTGGGTGATGAAGTGTGTCTGTGTTACAGTCACTATCACTTGAATCAGAATGAGATGAGTTAGAATGTACCTCATCTTCTTGATCTTGTTGATCTTGTTCTTTGGCCATGAGGCAGATCAAAGCCTCTTCCTCTGTGTCATTTGAGTAGTCACTTTCACTACTCTCTGAGTCTGATGTTTCTTTGCACTTGGCTCAAGCTCTCGGCCTCGTGGCAGACCAACATGGCTTTCTTATTTTCTGTCTTTCTTTCCTCAAGACTCTCTTTCTTTCTTCTTCATTTCTATACTTGTTGGATGGTGGGTATGAGCAGTCAATAACAAAGAAATGTCCTGGTTGTCCAATTCCAACACACGGGTTCTCGGCTCTCGATCGGCTCGCAAGTCCTTTGATTATCGGCTCTTTGATAATCGGCTCTCTTGGGTGGCTTGTCCTTCCTTTTTTGGAGGTCTTTGAATGTCTTCTAGAGGTCTCACCCTTGTTCCTTTTATAGTTCTTATTAAAGAAATTGTTGAATCTTTTTAGGATGAGGGCAATTTCCTCCTGGTCAATGATTTCTTTTGGCTCATCTCTTTTCTCATCACTGGCCAACAATGTAGTTGTCTTGGGTACGATTGTTTCTCCTCGCTTTCCTTCTCAACTCAAACTCATAGGCTTTGAGGTCCGAGAATAGCTCATGATTGGATGTTTTTGAGAGGTCCATTTAATGTCTCAGGGCAATGACCTTCATTTCTCATTCAGCTGGGAGGGCTCTTAAAATCTTCATACACATCTCTTCTTCGTGTATATTCTTTCCCAAGAGCTGAAAGTTCATTTGTTATCTCTGTAGAATCTAAAGCATCCATTTGATCCATAGTTTCACCTAAGAAAATTTTAAAATTTTAAAATTTTTGAACAAATAACAGATTAATTTGTTCTCCTTAACATTTCGATCCTTCACAAATTAAGGTCACTTATCCCAAATTTCTTTTTTGATTTGCAAGATTTGACTTTGTTGAACATGGCTTTGTCCAACGTCTTGTAGAGTATATCCTTGGCCACATTGTCCAGGTTATATCTCCTTCGATCTTCATTTGTCCATTCAGTCCGTGGTTTTTCAACCATGACTGGTCTTTCTTCAGCAACTTCTCCTTCAGCTGCAGGTACTGATCTTAAAGTAGTGTTGACTTTGTAAATTTCCAATGGCCCATCCTCTATCCCAAGCCACATTTCATCGTGTAAAGTGGATAGATGAGCCTACATACGAATTTTCCAGTCATCAAACTCTTCCACAGTAAACATTGGAATACGAGTTAGATTTGCTTCCATGATAATAGCTTTTCTTAAAAGATGAAAGACTTTGAAAAACACGTGTTAAAACCTTTGAAAAATATTGAGATCTAGTTCAGTAACCAGTGCGGAAGGCTCAATGAACCAACCTCTCTGATACCACTTGTAGGTCCCAAGGGGTGTGCTGTAAGGTTTAGAAGGGGGGTTGAATAAACCTTACCAAATTTTCGATTTTAGTCCTTTTAAGATTGTTCAACCGAGTTGACTCAAATCAGTTTTGTCCTTGGGGGACAGCTAAGTTTGCTTATTCAGCTAAGTTACCCACTCTACAGACTCGATAGAGCTGTTGATAGTATAACTCGGTTGCTTAAGCCAAATACTTAACTTAATTGATTTGGTTTTTAACAGCGGAAGACTTAACACTCTTTGATTGATTTAAGGCTTGTTTTTAAACATTTGTTTTAGCACTTAGTTATTTATCAGTTGGATAGCAAATATTAACTAACAGCAGATATAAAGTAAATGTAGGAAAGTAAGTGCTAAAAGTAAATTGACACAAGTATTTTTATAGTGGTTCGAAGATGGGGTAATTCTTCTAATCCACTCTTCTCCAACTCCTGGAGGAATCCACTAAGTAATAGATCAAGTTATAAAGCAGTGAACAGTCTAGAGACAACCTGGATTACACAGTTGGTTTCTCCGCGACTCGGCCTTTCTTCTTCACGAGGCATTTGCCGCTACTTGACTCACTTCTCAAGTTCTTGGATTTGATCACGAAGGCCTCCAACAAACTTGAAACTTGGTTCGATCTTGAACCTTTATACAATCCTTCAAATTGGAAAGTAGACCCCTTTTTATCTTCAAATTGTTTCCTCTTCAACTGATTGAAGTTGTCTCTCCTTCACAGCTTGTGTTGGATTGAGTTTCTTCGAGTTTTAGGCTTGATGTATATTTTGATAAGCTTTGAGAATTTGCAGGTTAATTGCTTGAATACTGCTTAAAAGATCTGTAACATTCGTAATCTTTTCTCAAATGTTTCCTCTGCCTTTTATAGTGCACACTTGAATTTTGTCCGTTGAAGAGATATGCTAGTTTCAAATGTCACTTTGTGTTCGTTGGCTTATGTTTTCTTGGCCTGCAGCCCTTGTGAAGTTGACCTTCCTCGTATTAATTGGCTCTTCAGCTTTGCAGGTTCTGGCACAAGATGCAGTGTTTCCTATTGGCTCATTCCTTTTGCATATTTCTGGGCTAAACACTTTAAGACCTGGCAAATTTACATATTACTATATCGAGTAATATTCTTGACTTTATTCCAACAGATCTAAGTCAGTTGTCTTAACTTGACTACTGCCTTTACCCCAGTTGACTTAAGTCTGCTTCAATCATAGGATTGACTCAACTATCACTTCAACTGATAGACTTGGCTCTTTAAGTTGACTTGACTGACACTTCTCATAGTTGTTCCTCAGCTGACTCTTCTTCAGTCGAGTCCTTGACTTCCTTCTAGGCCATACTCACCGGGACACACACAGATAGTCTTCATTCCGCCCCATTGATTGACTTCTTGTAATCTTGACTTAGCTGATTTCACTCAGCTCTTCCAGTCCTATCTATTACAATACAGAATTATAAGGAAAATGGGGTGCCAACTTCCTAGTCTAAGTTTTACATGGTATCATCAAAATCTAACAAATAAATTTCCTAACATTTTCACTAGAAAAAGTCGTCATCTTGGGGCCACGTATTCCTTACTGGACTTGGTGATGAATTTTGAAGTAATACACTAACTAACCATGACAAAAATAGATAGGGAATGTTGAATATACGCGAGATGGTATCGGAGAACTTGCATTCTTGTTCAAACTTTTGTAGATGCTTGTGAAAACAGGAGATGCAAGGCCCATTGTTTGCCCACTTGCCATGATTCCCACCATCTTGAAGGTGTTGTGGGGTATCATGTTGATATCGTTGTTGGGAAGAACAAACACGCATAGCCAACATGATAGGAATGCATCCAAGTATATTTCTTCTCTCAAGCTCTCTTTGATGTTGATCTTTGAAAAAAAGCCTTCTCCACGGGAGACCTTTCTCCATGTATGTGTAAGTTGCCAAGTAGGTTGTATATAGGTCGATTTGGGGAAAGTGACTTTTTCTTCTCTTTTCGTGGAGAAGGTTTGTTGTACTTTGTCAATTTTTAAAACAAAATCTAATCCACTCACGATGGGCAGGAAGATTAGCCATCATTTACGATTCTTCAAAGATGATGATAAACTTGAAGTAAGTAGTCGCAAGAACGAGCGATAAATGTACTTGCCGCCTCATCAAAGCCTATGAGTTCTTGGCACATGGAACGACTCCATTGTAGAGGATCCAACCATGGGCAAACCCACCAAAGTGTGCAAATCCCACAAAGAAATGGAGAGCTCTCCAAAGAAAGCCGACAAAATATTGGTAGATGGACACCATGCCTCGCAAAACGCGTCTTCATTATGTTAGAAATAATGTAGTGTGTGAATAGCGAAACATACACCGTGTCATATATTTCACCTTATTTGAAGACTATTCTTTCAATGACTAAGGATGTCTTTGGTCCACCCCCAATAGCCTTTGAGATAGTGAAACGCCGCCCAATTTGATGTCATCTCCCACTTGGCTTGTCCTTTAATGATGTTATGACCCAATGTTGGCAATGGAGTCGACTCGATCAATTGTTGGTGATGAGTTGCTTGCAAAGTTCTCTTTGGAAATCTTGTTTGAATGAATATCCATTGATCACTCCTTTAAGTAAGACAAATTCGTCAATCTTGGCCATGGCGTCGCATATCATCCAACAACGGATTAAAATTGCCAAAATCGTGCCTCTATCAATGGATTGACTTTCATCATCAAGAATTACCCGATGTCGGATGTCGGATAGAAGAAGAATTGTCTCGAAGAATACTATTGTGAACACTATCCAAATACAATTGAAGAAAATAAAAAATAAAAAGCATTATTAAGAATGTGTTTGCATATCGAAACTTAAAAATAAATTAGTCAAATAGAATTTTATCTTCTTCTATTTTCTGTTGACGCTGGACGCAAGTAAGCTTTGCAACTCTTTTTTATGGATTCAAAAAAATAATTAACTCGGATCACATAGTATCACTAAATTGATCATTTTTTTAAGGGGGAAAGAGAAAATGAGATGTCAGGGGAGAGAAGGGGATAAGATTTGAACCTAAATCTACTCGCCCAGTAACACGCAATTTGATTATTTGGGCTACATCCGAATCCCCGAATTGATCGATTTTCACCGAGTATTGAAACTAACTTCTTTTCAGCCAGTACCATGGCCAGTTGTCAACTAAGCTATTAGCAAATGGTAAATGATATCGATGGGCATAAAAGTCCACTTAAGCAAGCTGAACAATAAGTGGATCTGTGTGTTTTGACCCAATAGAGTAAAACCATAAAATCAAGAAATGCCAGAGCTCTGGACCATTGGCTGGTAATGTGTAACATTGTAAATTAGGTTACAATATTATTGATTGGATTGATTGGATATATAACATCATTGCATCCGAATCCGACCGCAGAAAAGCACATTAATTAGCCTTGAATAATATTATGGCCCAATCTTTTTGCATCAAATGGCCTTATTAAATATCTCCCGTGTTTGACGCAAATCCAAAAATATGTTGGTCGTTTGTTTTCCCTCAAAAACTGTTAATGGCCCAATTTATTTGGATCAAAATTAATTGCATATTGGAATTGTTTGCAAAATCTTGGTTGGGCAACAAACACTTCAATAAAGTGGAGTATATATTTATATTATTTTAAATTTAATCACATGATCAAAAAATGAATGGAGTTGTTGCTAAAGTGAAATGTCCCATACTGCTAGTCTGCCACAAGAGTTAAAAAATTCTTCATTTCTTGTCCTAATAGATTTTGTTTTCTAGTAATCATCTATATATATATATAAAAACAAACCTCTTTTGTTGACGTGTGTTTTAGTAAACAAACAAAATATATAAGAAATTTAACACGTGGAAATATAAGTGTACGTAACGTGTGTTTATTTATGGCTAATTCTGCCTTTTTTTGTGTAATGTCGAGCCGAATTATTGGGGTCGGTCTTTTTTACAATCTCGCGTTTTTCCGGTCTTTTTTCTTTTTTTGCTTTTCTCTTAAAATGAGGATTTTTATACCCCTCCAGTAAGTGGGTTTTCAACAGTCATCTTTGCACTAATCAATCACTAATCAGTAAAATAACTATCTGACATGTCTCTCTCTAATCGTACACCTCTTAAAAAAGGACACATGTCCCTCTCTAATCGTGCATGTCAGCCAACTCTTGCCACTTGGTGACTCCTCTCTATAACTTTCTGACATGTGGCAGTTTCTGATACCAATAAAGCACTAAGCATGGGCAGACATGGGCAAATGGTTATTTTTATGAATCTGTCGCGCATGCGTTTCAATAAATTTGGGCTCGGGGTCGGGGCTCGGCGGTCATCTTTGTGGTTGGGCTCGGTAGCGGACGAGCCTAATTCATGACGTGTCACCGCCAGCACGCTATCGTCACCGTAGGCCCCCACTCGGATGTGTCTTTGGATGATGACGTGGATTAATTTCTTCCAGCTCGGCTCGGGCGTCATCAAAGGCCCCCAAGTTTAATTTCGAGAGAAGAATTTCTGATGTCGGAGTTAAACTTTAATGCTAATGATAAACATTTAATGGGAAACGGAATTCTCAAAGGTTTTGTTCATTTCGACATCCGTCGCGTAGTGATTAATGCTGAAGGCGCATTAATTGTGGTGCCATAATGATAGACACGTGGCCTCTCGTGGTTGGACCAATCTTGCGCAGAATCGGTGCGTCGATTCTGTCGTCGGGCGTGGGGACGCGACGTTCTCTGACATGTTCGACGGCTTTTGAGTTTGAAAAGGCGCGTCTTTTCGAATAAACGTTTCGTTTATCGAGGGAACTCCGTCTATAAATACCCCTTTTTTCCTCCATCATTCACTTTCGCATCCATTACCCTTTGAGCTAGGCGATTGAAACCAAGCGAGAAATTTCGGTCGGCTTCCAAAGTTCGTGAGAGACTTCAAACTTAGGTATTTTTCGAAATATTCTCCTTTTACCTACAAAATGTCTTCTTTTGAGGATAGTAGGAGTCGTAGTTATAGTGTAGAGGTTGAAATCGAAGATCCCCCCCTCTGAACCTTCTGTTTATTTCTCACCAGCACGGTGATCTCCACCTTATAGTCCGAGCATCATTCAAATATCTTCTCTAGATTCTTCTCGAGGTGGAACGTCTTTAGAGCGGACGCATACTATTTTTGATCCGACGCCAGTGACTGTTTTTAGAGAAGGAACGGTGTATCAGCCCGGACTGGCACAAGAAAGTTCCGACGAAAAATCCCCGATGCGATATTAGGCAATCGCGAGGAATAAGAGAATATGGACCCTTTGAGCCGGAGCGTGATAACGTGGAGCGGGTAGACGAACCTCCCGGAGATTCGAGTAGGAGAGGCCTCAAGTGCCCATGGGCCATCGTAATGGCGGCGGCCGGCAGGAGGAGGCCCTCGCCTTCGTGTCGAGCCTCGGTGGACGCCGTCGATATAAACGATATCCCTAGCATCGATGATCCGGAGGCGAAAGAGCTCGGCGGAGGTATCGTATTCGAGTGGCATCAATTTTTGGGTACCGGATTTCACAGAGGTTCCTTAGTACCCACCGACGGGTTGTTTGGCCATATTTGTCGCCAGCCTCCAATATGGGTTGCGATTTCCACTGCCGGCTTTCCTCACGCGGTGGTTTTGCAAGTGGGGCATGCATCCCACCTAGGTGCACCCTATTTCTTGGGGTAGGATCATCGGCCTCCTGGTGATGTTCCACCTAGAAAAATATCCTCGCCCCAAATTCAAAGAGATGAACGAGCTCTTTTATCTCGGCGAGTGACTCCTTCATCTCGGGGTCACCGTCAGGGTGGTATGCGTCTGCATGCACCGGATGGGGTATCCGGACGGCTTAGTGGAAGGTCTCCCTTCATCTTTGAAGGAGTGGAAAGATAAGTGGCTCTGGGTGAGCGGCAGTGGCAAGCTCGCATGGAGGGCGGAGCAAGGAAACTGCTTCTTCATCCTCCATCAAATTTTGTTTTTGGTTACTGATAAGTCTACCTTTTCTCCTTTTCTCGCTTTTCTTTGTTTATTGTTTCCTTTTGTGATTGACTTTGCTTTTTTTTTCGTCTTTTTACCTTTACGAGAAGCTTAGGGCATCAAAGGGGCCTCTGTCGGCCACCTTTATTCGAAGGCTAGAAAACATCCGGGCCGGGGCATCGGACGGGCGGATTGAGAGATTGGCCACCGAGGCCAATCAGCCCCTGCCCCGACTTGAGGCCTGCTCTGCCCGCCGACCCCGAGGCCGAGGGGGCGGCTCAGGACGAGGCAGCAGAGCGGGAAGGGGAGGTTAGGGGAGAGCCTCGGCAGAACCCTCCCGGTAATGATGAAGTACGGCCCCTCTCTCGGGAGCAGCCGACGCGAACAGAGCGAAGCCGCGCCGTCTCTCGCAACGGCGGCCTCTGTCAGGCGGATCGTGCGTGCCCGTTGGGCAAACACAGACTCCAGAGCCGCCGAGTGCGGCTGCCGTTCGAAGTAAACATAGTATTTCTTACACCCTTCCTTTTGAAATGTTTTTCGTTTTCTTTTGACCTTTTAATGGTGGTTGCTTTTTGTAGGGCGTGGGTTGGATTTGCATGCACGCGCCGCAGTGCGTGAGGAACACGGCCGCGCGGCGAACTTGGGCGACTGCCGACCAACCCGCAGATGCGGAGGCAGCTCGGAGAGCAGATATCCGGGCCGGCAAACGTCCCGCTAATGGAGTGCCGGAGGCAGTGGAACCTCCCCTTCAAAGGAGAAGAGGAGGGATTGTGATGGATGGAGGAGCGGGGACCAGAAGAAGGCTGGTCGGCCGGCAATAGGAGAATCTGAACAGGCCCCAGAAGGGGGAGGCCCGCGAACTTTTTCGGACGACCTCAGCCGGGAGGGTCACTTCATCCCTCTAAGTCAGGTGAGGGACGAGTACTGTGAGGGAATGGATGGAATACGCCCTCAATGGTTTGTGGAGTTTGTTCGATGCGCCACGCCGACGGAGGAGCAGTCGAGAGTTTTATCGGAGGCGGGTCGAGCTGCAATGAGTGTCCCAGCTCGTGCATGGACAAAAGGCATCGAGCAATTCTGCTCGAAAATTGGCTTTGAGGAACAAATTCAGTATGCCATGGGAATGTCTGGGCGAATCATTGGGCTCCTATGGCATGCAATTGGGGGAACTCGCGAGCTGGAGAAAAAATACACCGATCTGGAAAGGCGGCACGGCGACCTATAGGAGGCCTATGGTACCCTTCAAGGGGTACAAGAATCGTTAAAGACCCAGGCGGATGAAGCTACAACTCGGGCCAACTCTGAGAAAGAAACTGCTGCGAGGGCCGAGGCAGAACGGGATCAAGCCCGCAGGGCTGAAGAGGAGCTTAGGGCTAAGGTTGCCGAGCTGGAACGTGCCGCCACTTCCCGGGCTGAGGAAATGGAGAGACGTCTAGCCGATGTGCGCAGAGAGGCTGAAGAGGTTGCTCATCGGCAAGTCGAGGAAGCTCGTACACAGGCCGTTGAAACTTATAAGGACTCTAAAGAGTATGCATTTATGTTGACCTGCGGCCACGCGACCAGCCTCAAAGAAATTCTTGATTTGGTTAAGGCCGGGCGGACTGTTGCTCAGCTTGAGGAAGACCTGGCCCTCCTGGAGGCTGATCTCGATGCTCTTCGGCCGAACTTTGCCGAGGCCCCCAATGTTCAGGGCTCTCCTCCTCCGGACGTGGAAGAAATCGCCTCCAGTGGTGCCGTTGAAATTCTGCCCCCGTCTTAGTCTTGATGTTGTTTGCCCCTTTTTATTTACAAGCTTTCATATGTACTCGTAAGTAGGTGACTTGGCTTCGTGCCTTAGAATGTAATGGGCTCTGGCCTCCCCTGTGTAAATACTTTTGAAGTAGAAATGAACCTGTGTATTTGTTTTAAGCTTCTTGCATATGCTTGGCTCTTCTCCTTTTTGTAAGATTGTTGCCTGTTTTCTTTTTCCTTTTATACATCCAAGTATGGGACTCGATTCCCAGTGCTCCTGAATAAGGGACTTTACTCGCTTTAATTAACTCTCGTACTCGGTATATGAACCTGATCTTTATTTTGTATTTTGTACTTGGTGTATAAACCAAGTCTTCATTTTGTGCTCGGTGTGTATACTGAGTCTATTTTGTGCTTGGTACGTAACCAAGTCTTGGTTTTGTGCTCGGTGTATACATCGAGTCTTTGTTTTGTGCTCGGTGTGTACATCGAGTCTTTGTTTTGTGCTTGGTGCGCAACCAAGTCTTTGTTTTGTGCTTGGTGCGTAACCAAGTCTTTGTTTTATGCTCGGTGCGTAACCAAGTCTTTGTTTTATGCTCGGTTCGTAACCAAGTCTTTGTTTTATGCTCTGTGCGTAACCAAGTCTTTGTTTTGTGCTCGGTGCGTAACCAAGTCTTTGTTTTTAAGGATAGATCCGCCTTGTGGGCGAGTTGCCTTTTTTTTTCGTGCAAAGGCGTGCCGAGATGACTTTTTTAAGATTGACTTCTTCGGCGAAGGCGATTTTTACTGTCCTCGGCACGTAGCCGATGTGAGTAAAAATTTTGTCCCCCTTTAGAGAGCTCACAGAATATCAGATGAAAGGATAATTTCTCGGAATCCTATCTGGATCATAAACCGAGATCTTTATTGATAGTAGTTTGGGTATGCTACATTCCATGGATGCATAAATTTTTCTCCACTCAAATATTCTAGTTGGTATGCTCCACCAGACAAGACGTGGCTGATCCGAAATGGGCCCTCCCAGATTGGCTTCAATGGGCCGGGTTGAATAAACCTTACCAAATTTTCGATTTAGTCCTTTTAAAATATACGAGTTGATACTACCACAGTGTGTCCTTGATGGATGATCAATTTAGTCAATCAGTAGAGTTAGCCTCTCCAGCAGACTCAATCGAGTTTGTTGAT
The DNA here is from genome assembly GCA_016081115.2 of Rehmannia glutinosa. NCBI lineage: Eukaryota > Viridiplantae > Streptophyta > Magnoliopsida > Lamiales > Orobanchaceae > Rehmannia > Rehmannia glutinosa. Next base: position 268,368 of record JABTTQ020003130.1, read on the forward strand.
GGAATAACTCATTTGTTGGCTCTAAATTAACTCAACTGTGGTTTTGTTTTAGCGGAAGACTTAACACCCTTAAGTTTGATTAAGCAAGGATTTAGTGCTTAGTTTAGTACTTATAAATTATCAAGTGGATAGCAAATATGTCGTGATTTAAACAATTAAGATGCGAGAATTTAAAAGTCTTTGAAATGTAAATGACACAATAAAATTTTTATAGAGGTTCGAAGATGGGGTAATTCTTCTACTCCTCTCTTCTCCAACTCGGAGGAATCCACTAGGTAATGATCGTATACAAAGTGGTACCGGTCCGGATACAAGTCTTGATCACACGGTGACTTGATCCTTTGGGACTCGATCGGGAGACGCCTTGATCACTGGTGGCTTCTAAATGCGACTCAGCTTCTTCCAGGGTTTTGCCTTTGCTACTACTGACTCACTTGCTCAAGCTCTTTGGATTTGATCACGAAGCCCTCCAAAAGCTTAAGACTTGGTTCGATCTTGAACCTTCCTACAATCCTTCGTGGAATGTAGACCCCTTGTTTTCGATATTTTCCTCTTCAACGATTGAAGTTATCTTTCCTTCACGGTGAGTGTTGGATTGATGTTCTTCGTAGTGTAGCTTGAGGATTGAGAATATTTCAGATTTTCTAATAATTGCTTGAACGTTTTTGGTTCAGTCTATCTCTTGTGTCACTTTTCTCTCTTTTTTTCAAATAAACTCCTCGGCCTTTTATAGTGATCTTTCAAAAATTTGCCCGTTGAAGAGATAGGCTTATTTTTGAAAGTCACTTGCGTCGTTGGCTTGTCTTGTTGCGATCCTTGGAATTTCCATTTCCTCGTATGAATTGTTCTTTCACCTTTTCGAGTTCGACACGGTGTAGTGCTTCCCATTGGTTCATTCCTTTTGCACGCTTCGGGGTGAGCACTCGAGAAAGGTGGTATGGAGATATTACTTGTTTAAGTAATTCTCTTGATTTTCGGCAACGGATCTTTTCGATTATCTCGACTTGATTTGCATTTCTTTGCTTTCCCAGGTGACTTAGAGTCAGCTTCCAATCATTGGGTGACTCTTTGTCACTTCAATTTGAGACTTGGCTTTTCTCGAGTTGACTTGGTGATACTCCACTCACCGCATCTCATCTTTGCTTCTTGATAGAGTTCCGTCTACTCTTCTTTGCCATACTCATTTGTCTCGCAGTGAGTCTTCCTTCTAGTCTTGATTGTCTTCTTGCATGTTAGGCGTGGCGACTTTAACTCGGCTTGGCCATCTCTATTTATTACAATGCATTTTACAACAAGAATTAGGGTGCCAACTTTCTATTCTAAGTTTTACATGGCATTCATCAAAATCTAAACAATAAATTTCCTAACAATTTCCCCCTTTTTGATGATGCCAAAACTTAAACCATTCAAAAATGCAAATAGCAAAGATACATCTGAGATAGTGTATTGACATAGAATGTATCGTGAGAATCAATCCTTTTATTGATCATAACATTCTTGTTCTTTTACACAATCTGTTTACAAGGTGTATCGAGCACATATTTGTCTACGAGAAAAATAAAGAATTTATAGCTTTATTTGAGAAGACTTACATTGCATGTATTTACATAATAAAATACACGAAGGGTTGGACATCAACACTTCATCTCCTTTTATCTCCTTCTTTCATCTTGTTCAAGATCTTCTTCTCTTCTTCTCTTTTCTCGTCGTCATTTTGCCTTCTTTTTCTTTTCATATGCCTTCTGGCAACTTCATCTCTTCTTATTCTTTCTGTCTTTCCTCCCATAGCTGAGTTTGTCTCTTGTTTTTCTTCTTCTATTCTTTTTGCATACTCGGCGTTGCTTTTAGCCACTTGCAAGTTTGCTACTTGGTCAAGCCCAGCCCATAGATCCCTCCTTTCTTTCCGGATCTACGTATTCAATATTTTTGGGGGAGAGGCCTGGAGTCGAAACCTCTTCCTCCACCACTACTTTTCCTCTACCTGCGGGCGTGTATTGTCTTTGGGGTCTTCTTCTTTCCGTGCGGAGTGACCAGGTAGTCTGCTTTGCTGTCGGCCTTCTTCACATAACGTGAGACCCTTTTTCCCAGTACAAGTCCCAAGCTTGAGCCATAGACATTTTTGCAAAGTATCCTTGGATGCGGCGTTTTAAATTCATCAACTGATCGTGGCTCTGTCCGACACATCCGAAATGGCATAAGTGTCTCTGTCTCTTTGGAATGCCTCCATGTTCTTTCAAGATGTTCATAACCAGGGCATCCATTCTTCCTTCCACCACTTCCTTCATCCCCGCTTCAATTGTTTTCTCTTTTCGGCCATAGATATAGCAGAGTGTTGGAGCAAAGCGGAGTCGCTGAGGAGTTTCTTTGATAATGTCATTTGTGACAAGACCTTGTTGGGGGTTTGTGCAATCATCAAGGTCACATCTGTCGATCCTTCCCCCTCAACAAGCTTTCCTTTCTTTTGTTTCAACACTTCCTCGGTGACTTTCCCTCGCATTTTGTTCCTCCTTCTCAACTTGAGATCCTTTCGTGCTTTAAGGTATTCCTCTTCCCCCTTTTTGGCATCATCAAAAGAGAGGGACACTGGAAACATCTTGGCAAGCGGGAAGTCGAGCCTGCGATAGTTGAGTTTTGTCTCGAGTCCGCTGCGAGTATGCGGACGAAAGTCGGATCGAGTAGCGTTGGACTGCTTGAAATCGGCTTCATCTCGGCCATGAGAAGGCTGAATTTTGTATTCATGGTTTCTTCCAAAGTTTGTAGATCACTCTTGTTTTGCTCGCGCAATATGACTTTATCTCGGCAATGTGAGCTTCATGCATGTGCTCAATATGCTCTCTCGAACCTTCGTTTTTGCATCGGCATTTTGACTCTCCATACCAGACTTGTTGAACAATGTCTGAAGTATCTAACTTGTTCCACACGCATTGTTTCTTCTTTGTTGCCACCATTCCCGATTCTCGATTTGTTATGCCTCTTAAATCGCCAGTAAGATTTGCATCTCTGTTGTCGATCGCATGTCCATAGAGGCTTGATGCCTCTCCATCCGTTCAATCTCGTGAATAATACCTTGAACACTTCGCGGACTTGGTGATTCTTCCGTTGCGGTGATGGCCATGCAACGTCAAAATCATAATCATTTGGAACAATGGTGCACGATGGAAAAACAGGAGCTGGTCGTGGTAGCGTCGCGTTCGTTTCGACTCTTCATGGAGGTCGGGTACCTCTAGGGAAAAAGGAAAAGATTCTATAAAGGATTCATCATCGCCAATCGGGATTTGTTCGATGATGAGCGGTGCGTGAAGTTCTTTTTGGAATCGAACTGCTGCTTTGACTTGAGGAGCTGCTGCTGTGGACTCTGGTTCAAATTTGGGTCATTGTGAAGTGGACCCGACTTTTGCCTTGAGCCTCATTTGTCTCTCAAACTTCGTTGGTCTCGGTGATTTCTTCAAATGAGTAGACTGGTCCTCGGCCTTATCGGAAGCGTCATCGGACGATGATGAGATTTCCATTGGTGGCTCATCATCAAAGTTAAAGGTTTGTGAGTAGTCTTGGGATCGACTTGCTCGTGCTTGGAACATCCGCTTGGTGAGTCTTTTGGATCTGTCATTGGGGATGACTCAAACTTCTTCTTCGCCTTCGATCCCGGAAAGGTTACATCGGGATTATCCTGGTAATCATGAGGCGCGCTTATCTCCTTTTCGGATGAGTCGATGATAGCGGGAGGATGTTCTCTACTTGACTTCTTTACCCCAGGGAAGTCTCAACCTCCCGTGGGCCTTCATTACCTCCTTGAGTCTCAAGCTGCAGCGAGGCCTTGGTCCTCCCTTTCGGCTTTGATGTCGGTGTCTTAGGGTCTTCTGCGGTGGCATCCATTGAGTCTCAACCCCATGGATTGCACTTTCATCGCCAGTGTTAACTCCCAGCTGTACATTCCTTCACGTGCCTCGACTACATCAAAGCGTCATTAGCCTTGAGAGCGATTGACACCTCGGTGAGATAGTCAACTATCTCGAGCTTCGTTGATGGAAACTTGCTTTGTTCTTATTGTGTTTGTATTTTCTCTACTTCGCCTCCTTGATTCGTTGTGGAGTCATCTGCAAAGAGCATCCTCCGACCTTTGCTGCGAGTGGAGGAGTTTCCCCTCGGTGGCGCACCAAGCGAGTGACTTGGAATGGGGTCACTCGTCTCCAAACTCCCCATTGTTTGCTATTGAATGTTCAGACCATTGGGGCGGTGGTAAGACACCTTCAATAGGGGTTGGCTTTTGGGGTCCCCTCTATCCCGGTTTTCATCGCCAAGTCCCTTATTGCCTTCTTTCGAGTGAGTGGTGGGGAAGTGGTGGCAGCAACAACGGTGGCGATTTCTTTGAACCACTTCCATTGGATCGATTTCAGTGTGTTACGGAGGACTCTCCTGGTCCCTCCATCAATCTTTACTCGTGAAGGATTACGGATTCATGCAATGCTTGCTGCATTTGCAACTCTTACGTGGCGGCAGCATTCTATAGGATCCTCATCGCTGTCGAGAAGACATCAAGGAGAGGATGTGTGTTACGTAGTGTAGGAGATAGGGCAGATCTTGGCCTTCTCACGTGCCTCGATTTCCTCTGCTTGCCTTTCTTTTTCCTTGTCCTTGAAGATCTGCGAGAATGTAATGCGTTGTCTTCATCCGATCTTTGGGAGCACGAGTGGTTAGTCGAGGAAGTTTAACGATTCCTCTTCTTCTTCTATAAACTCGGGCCGTGGGGATTTGTTCCTTGATTTACTCAACTTCCATTTCCTCCACTCACGCGTGACGATTTTGGATGTGCGGATACGGTGGAGATAGGATCATTACATCACTATCGGCTCTTTCAAACTTCTTCTTGTGTTTGATTGTGTGAACTACAGTGTGTCTTGAGTTGCCTCTGTGATCGCCTTGATGAGACTTGGCTGTTTCATCAATTACATTTGGAGACTCTACTTCTCGGCCGAGTCTCCGTATCTGCTCGGTGAGTGGTGACTCGGCCGGTTTCTCAAGCTCGGAGTACTTGATGATTCTTCTTCGTCTCTCTAGGGATTTACGGTTGAGAGACGGTTTCTTGAGTCCAGGGCGGCGGGGCGTCTTTGGTGTCTTTTCGAGGAGTGGCCATCTTGGCTTGTCGGTTCTCCTCTTTTTGTGATCGGAGAAGGTATTTGTGAGTCCTTCTCGACCGGCTGCGAGGCGGGAGACAGGCTGCGGGGGAGTGACTTCTTTGCGAGGGCGGGAGCGATTTTGACTTTCTTTCTTTGCGGGCGTGATCTTCTTAGCATTGCGGGGCAACTTTCTTCTTAAGCAGTGCGGAGCGAGCTTTCTTCTTGGGTGGAGAGGAAAGCAATTTGTATCTTGAGGTCGGTGATTCCCCTCACTCGTGTCGACTCTCTTGGCATAGGCTCTCTTACGTGCGCCGAGAGGTTTGCTCTAAACATCCTCTTGTTAACATGGAATGCCTTCCCATGTCTAAGAGGGACTCCTTTCACCTCCATCCATCAGGCCAATCACCAGGCCATATCACAGGGATCCTCCAAATGTGCCATCTTCCTTGAAGGATTTGTTCCTACGTTCGCAGTCTGCTGTGTAGACAAACTCGGTTGTTTATTTTCTTTTCTGCGATGATTGCGGCCATTACAATCGCTTTGCTTTTGTGATTGGTCAAAGTTGCCAAATTTGATGTCAATACATTTGGCAACTATGTCCAACGACTTGTGATAATCCTCCTTGTGATCTCTTGTTTGATGTGTACACTATTTTATCAAGCATAGTCGGGCTTGGCTATTTCTTTCCAAGCATCAACCAAGTTTACATCAACCGTTGATTTCGAGGCTCCTTGAGTTGGTAGTGAGCGGTGGTCACCAAATCCTTGGCGAGAGATAGTCGCTTTTCGTGAATAGATGACTTTATTCCTTCATCGTGAATCTCGGCATTCACGTAGAATTGTGCGACTTCCTCCACATAGGTCATCGGATATTCTAACGTCGAGAAATGGTTTTCAGCCCGGTCGTTTCCAATTTTTCAGCGATTTTCTTCACTGGGGTGTCGTCGGACCCTGTTTCACCATTCGTCGAAATCCACAGTAGACCCGGTGTGGATTTGCTTCCCTAATTTGACAAAGTCATAAGTTGGTGCCATTTTTCGAGGATGTTATCGAAGAAAAACTTAGAGATTGATTTGAAGATAGATAGGGTTTCGAGAGAATTTTTGCCTTTGCTTTTGAGAAAGAAATGAAGCAGCAGTTTTGGTAGTGTGAGAGAGAAAGCGGCGAAAATGGTTTAAGTATGGTTTATGAAAGGGCGTGCGGTGGTTTTTGAAATGTGATCGAAATCAGCGGCTTAGATTTTGCACGCCTATTTAGCATTTAATGTTTAAGTATTTAATGCGACATTTATATCAATCATAAGCTTGGTGTGCGGCTTTATGTCTGTACACATCATCATTATCCGCGTATTCCTTAAAAACATTCCCGCTTAGTCAAAACATTTGCGTTTTTGTCACTTTGCTCATAAGTGACTCGGCTTATCCCTTAGGCCGATTTAACTCTACTTCTCACAGTTCCCTTAGTGACTCAAATTATCGGTGACTTGGTATATTTGTCTTTCCGATCTGACTAATTTACTTAATTGATTTGTGAGTTCAAAGCTCTTTTTCCTTTTTGTGTTCCATTTCTTTTCTATGAGTCTTCTCAATGTTAACTCACTCAATTAACCCCAACTCATGCTTGAGTTCTTCAAATCTTGATTCACATAATGGTTTTGTGAAGATGTCGGCCCAATTGTTTATCGGTTGAGATATATTCCAAGATGATGTCCTTCCTTTCAACATGATCTCTTATGAAGTGATATCGACATCGATATGCTTTGTTCTTGAGTAAAACACAGGATTTTGAGTGATTGCAATTGCACTTGTGTTATCACACATGATTGGAATTTGCTTTTCTTCAACTTCATAGTCTCTCTTTCTTGCCTCATCCATAGGATTTGGGCACAACATTTGCCGCTGACTATGTATTCCTTGCTGTAGAGGTGGCTATTGAATTTTGCTTCTTGCTAAACCAGGAAATCAGCCTGTTTCCTAGCATTTGACATGTGCTGAAGTGCTCTTCATGTCCACTCTGCATCCAAAGCATAGTCGAGAATCGAATAGCCAATTAGCTTGAATCCACCTTCCTTTGGATACCATAGGCCTACTTCTTGGCTTCCTTTCAAGTATCTCAATATTCTCTTTGATGTCATATGGCTTTCTTTTGGAGCGATTGAAATCTTGCACATACACCTCTGACAAAGGTGATGTCCGCACTGGCTTTGTGAGATAGAGCAATGATCCAATAAGTGCTGCTTTGTATCTTGTTTGATCTGAGGCTTGCCATCTGCATCCATGTCCATTTTGTGATGTATTCATTGGTATTTTTACGAGAAGACTTCTCCTCCATACCAAACTTCTTCATTAAATCTCTGGAGTATTTTGTTTGACTTATGAAGGTTCCATCCTTCAATTGTTTTACTTGGAGTCAAGGAAGAATGTCGACTCTCCCATCATGCTCATTTCAAATTTACTTTGCATGAGGTTTGAAAACTTTTCACACTGACTCTTTGTTTGTGGATCCAAAAATGATGTCATCCACATATATTTGAACAAGCGTATACTCTTTTTGTCTTGAATTACGAAAAGTGTTCTATCTACTTTTCCTTTTGTGAATCCATTTTCGGTTAGAAATTGTGACAAGGTATCATACCATGCTACTCGGGTGCTGTTTCAATCCATACAAGGCTTTCTTGAGTTTGTATACCTTATCTCCAAGAGTCTTCTGCTCAAATCCTGGATGTTGTTCAACATACACTTCTTCTTCCAATGAACCATTTAGGAATGCACTTTTTACATCCATCGATATACAATGAAATCCTTGTGAGCTGCATAGGCAAGAAACATCCTTATAGCTTCCAATCTTGCTACGAGGGCAAATGTTTCATCAAAATCTATCCCTTCTTCTTGGCAATATCCTTTGGCTACTAGTCTTGCTTTGTTTCTTACCACATAACCTTCCTCGTTCATCTTATTTACGAACACCCATTTGGTTGATAACATTTTGATGTATGGGTCTTTGCACTAATTCCCATACTTTATTTCTTTCAAAGCGATTGACTCTTCTTGCATAGCTTGAATCAATGTGTGTCGTCAAAGCTTGTGACACGTCTTTGGGCTCTATTTGCGAGATGAAGCATGTGAACATGGCTTCTTGTTGAGTTCGGATCTTGTTTTGACACCTTCTCTTATATCTCCAATGACAAGTTACGGTGGATGATCTCTCGGCCATCTTACATCGAGTTGGAGTAAGTTAGTTTGGATTGATCGTCTTGCCATTTGTGTTCTTTGTTTTGACTCTTTCGTTATCACTTATTGCAAATTTTCCGGTGTTTTTGAGATTTGACTATCTCATCTTCTTACGAGTTTATAATTCGGCTTGACGGCTTGACATAGGGACTCTTCTTTATGGTTGGATGATTGACTTATCGGTGACTCTTCAATGCCTTCTCCATTTACATTTGGCTCATCGAATACCACATGAATGGATTCTTACGCAACCATAGTCCTTTTATTGAGTACTCTGTAGGCTTTGCTTTGGTGAGTATCTAAGAAGATACCTTCATCGACTTTAGCATCAAAAGCCTTTAGATTGTCTTTGCCATTGTTGTGGATGAAGCATTTACATCCAAATATTCGAAATATGCAACATTTGGTTTTCTTCCAGTCCAAATCTCATAGGGAGTCTTTGTCATTTATCATTTTTATCATACATCTGTTTTGGGTGTAACAAAGTTGTGTTGATTGCTTGACCCAAAATCTTTTGGTAACCTGCTTGACTAACATGGTCCTTTTTGCTTCTTTGAGGGTTTTGTTCCTTCTTTTGCAACTCCATTCTGTTTGTGGAGTCCTTGCTGTGATAGTTCATGACCAATACCATTCTCAATACAATCGAGTTATTATTCCATTGACAAACTCGGTTCCTCAATACGATCTTATTTTGATAATGGTTTGACTCTTCTCGTTTTGAATCCTCTTCATCATTTGTGGTAGTTTTTGTAGAGTTTCTTTCTTTTTACACATGAATATTGTCCATGTATATCTTGAGTAGTCATCTACTACCACCAAGGTGTATTTCTTTCCACTTATGTTGGTTGGTTCCTTTGGGCCAAATAGATCCATATGTAGCAGATCAATATTCTTGTTGAAGATGAACATGTCTTTTCTTTGAATGAAGATTTGATTTGTTTACCCTTCGACATGCATCACATATACTTTCCTTCTTGTATCGAGTCGGAAGTCCTTCCACAAGATTACTTCTTGCAATCTTGTTAATCGTTTTGAAATTTAGGTGACTCGGCTTTTTGTGCCACACCCAACTTGATTCACCAGTGTCTCTTTGCTAGTAGGCAGTCTTTGGGTGTTTGCGATTGACCAATCCACGACATACATATTCTTTGTCTACATCCTTGTAGCACAACTTCATTTGATTCAATATCCTTGATTTGGCATACACCCATGTTAAATCAACATTGTAACCCTTGTCACGAGTTGTGATGCTTAGCGAGGTTGAAGTTGAGTCCTTCAACATATGCAACGTCTGTGATTTCTAATCCATTCCTCTTGATGGATCCAATGCCTCTTATTTCACCAGGAGCTTCATTTCCTCCAAATATGACTTTTGCTCCTTTAACTTCCCTGAATTTTGACATGATTTTTCTTGTTTCTGTCATGTATGCGGGCAGACCACTATCCATGTACCAGGTTCCTTGGCACTTTCGGTTGTTCTTGAAACTGCAATCAATGCAATTAAGTTTTAGGTACCCATACTTATGCAGGTCTGAGGGGTTAAATTGTAAGATGATCCAACCAACTTATAGCCAAATGATTTGACTCTAAGGGGTTGCCATCTATCGAGTGCCATAATCATAATTAATCCTGGCAAATTGCTTGGGGATTCTAGGTTCATACAATGTCTCTTTTTGTGTATGCTGTGTATAATTTTTAGCAATCGCCTTCTTTGGGTAATTGTGGTGTCTCGAGTGTAGTGTCTAGGTGCATGTGTGTCTTGATGAAAGCTCTTATACTTTTGGAATGGCCTTTTTTTGAGTTGTAGGCCTTTGCCATTTGGGCTTGTATTCCATAAGTCTATCTTTGATAGTTTACATTATTCAATCAACTTGGCTTGGATATTTTCTACCATTCCCATCATATGTATTTCTTTTATGGATTTTAAGGGTTTTTGGTAGCTCGCCTTCTTTGCGAGTATTTTTACATTTGGAGTTTCTTTGAGTAACTCAGTGAATCTCTTCTCATTTGTCCTTTCAGCGCACTCAATGTTATGTTTTCCTTTTCCTTTATAACCAAAGCCAGTTTGCTTGTTATTGTGTTTTGGAGTGAATGTGTGTGCAACATTTAGAGTTTTGGATTTTTCAGACTCTTCACGGCTTGAAGATCCTTTTTCCAAAATTACTTTTGAGGTTTGGCATAGCACGAGAGAAATTAAATCCTAAGCCATCTGTCTCCACATTCTCTTTGACTCAAAATAAGATCATCCAATGACTTAGATGCCTTAGTGAATGAGGTAATAACATTTTTGAGATCATTCTCCCTCTTCTCTATAGCAGCAATTTCTGCTATTAATTTAGCATTTTCAGCCTTTAAACTTTCATTCTCATCGGCTATTTGACTTAGAGTACTCGGCTCCTTAGTCGGCTTTGAGTTTTGACTCTTGAGTAAATTTGTTTTCCTCATTTAATAGTGTGTGTGAGGATTTAATGTGTTCAAAATCTTTCATCATTTTCCTAATGAATCGTAAAGATCGGTGGGTGATGATGTGTGTGTGTGTGATCACTATCACTAGAGTCGAGTTTGATGAGTTAGAGTGTACCTCATCTTCTTGGTCGGAGTTGATCTTGTTCTTTGGCCATCAAGCGGATCGGGGGGCTTCTTCTTGAGTCACTTGAGTAGTCGAAACTTCTTTGCTCTGAATCATTTGTCTCTCTTGACTTGTCATTTGTTTGATAGTCTCTGCGACCATCATTGCCTTTTTCTTTTTTCTTGTCTTCTTTCTCTGAAGACCTTTCTTTCTTCTTCATTCTGTATTTGTTAACTACAGGATATGAGCGATCAATGGCATAGTGACCTGGTTGTCTCTGAGTTCAGCATAGATATTCAGCCTTTTGATCGCTCTTTCCATTCTTGGATTATCGACCCTTTGATACTCAACTTTTTGATGATCATTTCTCTTGGTTGGCCTATCTTCCCTTGATTTGGAGGGAGGTGAGTGTCTTACGGAAGATTCGCCCTTTCCTCTCTTGTAGTTCTTATTGAAGAACTTGTTGAATCTTTTAACCATCGGGGCTATTTCTTTACGGATCAATGACTTCTTTGACCTCGCTCTCTTCCCATCTTTAACAATTAGAGCGAGTTGTTTTGGGTACATTTGTCTCTTCCTGGTCTTTTCTTCTCGGTTCAAACTCGTAGGCTTTGAGGTCGAGAATAATTCATGGTTGGATGTCTTTGATAGGTCCATGGAATGTCTCAGTGCCATGACCTTCATTTCCCATTCAGTGGAAGACTTTTAGGATCTTCATACACATTTCCTTCGTGTGTATTCCTTTCCAAGTGCGAGATAGCTCATTGGTGATTTACGTGAACCGAGCATCCATTGATCCAGGTTTTCTCTGAGATCATTTTGAAGTTCTCAAATTTACGCACTGACCACTGATAATTTGTTTTCTTTGATTTGCTCACGAGCCTTCACAAATCAATGTTAGCTTGTCCCGATTTCTTTAGCCGTTTTGCATGATTTGACTTTATTGAACATGGCTTTGTCAAGGTTTTGTAAAGGATGTCCTTGGCTACATTGTCCAGGTTGTATCTTTTTGTCATCATTTGTCCATTCGGTTCTTGGTTTTCAACCATGGTAGTGCAGGAGCAACATCCTCTTCTCCTTGGTTTGCAACTCTTCTTACAGCTGTTTGTGTTCACCTTTAAGATTTGCGAGAGGCCCATCTTCTATCACTATCCACATCTCATCATGTAATCTTGATAGATGAGCATGCATACGAATTTTCCAATCATCAAATTCTTCAATTGTGAACATAGGGATGCGTGTCAAATTTGCTTCCATGATAATAACTTTTTAATGATAGAAGGAGTTTTGAGAGTTTAAGTACTAAAGCGGACTTTGAAAAGTTTGGAGATCTAGTTCGGTAACCGGTGCGGAGGGTTCAATGAACCAACCGCTCGATACCATGTAGGTCCCAAAGGGTGTAAGTTTAAGGTTTAGAAGGGGGTTGAATAAACCTTACCAAATTTTCGATTTAGTCCTTTTAAAATATCTGAGTTCATACTACAATTGTGTCCTTCATGGACGAGTCAATTTAGTCAATCAAAGAGAGTTAGCCTCTCAACAGACTCTGTTGAGTTGTTGATGGAATAACTCAATTTGTTGGCTCTAAATTAACTCAAGTTGTGGTTTTGTTTTATTGGAAGACTTAACACCCTTAAGTTTGATTAAGCAAGGATTTAGTGCTTAGTTTAGTACTTATAAATTATCAAGTGGATAGCAAATATGTCATTGATTTAAACAATTAAGATCAGAATTTAAAGTCTTTGAAATGTAAATGACACAATAAAATTTTTATAGAGGTTCGAAGATGGGGTAATTCTTCTACTCCTCTCTTCTCCAACTCTGGAGGAATCCACTAGGTAATGATCGTATACAAAGTGGTATGAGTCCGGATACAAGTCTTGATCACACGGTGACTTGATCCTTTGGGACTCGATCTGGAGATGCCTTGATCACTCGGTGGCTTCTCGTCGACTCGGCTTCTTCACGGCGGCTGCCTTGCTACTCTGACTCACTTGCTCAAGCTCTTTGGATTTGATCACGAAGCCCTCCAAAAGCTTAAGACTTGGTTCGATCTTGAACCTTCCTACAATCCTTCGTGGAATGTAGACCCCTTGTTTTTGTATTTTCCTCTTCAAGGCGATTGAAGTTATCTTTCCTTCACGGTGAGTGTTGGATTGATGTTCTTCGTAGTGTAGGCTTGAGGATTGAGAATATTTGATTTTCTAATAATTGCTTGAGCGTTTTTGGTTCAGTCTATCTCTTGTGTCACTTTTCTCTCTTTTTTTCAAATAAACTCCTCGGCCTTTTATAGTGATCTTTCAAAAATTTGCCCGTTGAAGAGATAGGCTTATTTTTGAAAGTCACTTGCGATCGTTGGCTTGTCTTGTTGCGATCCTTGGAATTGCCATTTCCTCGTATGAATTGTTCTTTCACCTTTTGAGTTATGACACGGTGTAGTGCTTCCCATTGGTTCATTCCTTTTGCACGCTTCAGGGTGAGCACTCCGAGAAAGGTGGTATGGAGATATTACTTGTTTAAGTAATTCTCTTGATTTCGTGCAACGGATCTTTTCTGATTATCTCGACTTGACGCATTTCTTTGCTTTCCCCAGGTGACTTAGAGTCGACTTCCAATCATGGGTGACTCTTCTGTCACTTCAATTTGAGACTTGGCTTTTCTCGAGTTGACTTAGTGATACTCCACTCAGTTGCATCTGTTTGCTTCTTGATAGAGTTCCGTCTACTCTTCTTTGCCATACTCAGTGTCTCGCGTGAGTCTTCCTTCTAGTCTTGATTGTCTTCTTGCATGTTAGGGCGTGGTGACTTTAACTCGGCTTGGCAGCTCTATTTATTACAATGCATTTTACAACAAGAATTGGGGTGCCAACTTTCTGTTCTAAGTTTTACATGGCATTCATCAAAATCTAAACAATAAATTTCTAACAATGCGTATAAGATGGACGATGGAAAGATAATACCCCTTAGCGCCGTGAAGGGAAATAATCAAGAGTGATTCATCGCCAATTCAATAAACCGACCCAGAACCTCCTCCGCAATGCAAAGTAATAGCGGTGATAAAGGGTCCCCTTGTATGACTCCTGCGAAACGAGGGAAAGTAACCTCTGGGTGTCCCGTTCAGCAAAGACGGCGATATCTGGGACGGACCAGAAGAACCACCTCAACCCAATGCACAAAGACCTCTGAGAAACCAAAATGGGGCAAGACGTATAGTAAAAAATCCCACCTCAATGTGTCAAATGCCTTTCGAATATCGATTTTCAGGATCATATTCAAATCTGTGCGACCTTGTAAAACATTGAACCCTTCAGATACCATGGCAATACAATCATGAATGCATGCCGGGATAAAACCAAACTACGTCGGAGATAAATGAGTCGCAATAATCGAACCCAAACGTAGCCAATATCTTCGTGATGATCTTGAAAAGGAAATTGCTCATAACAATTGGTTCGATGACATTCACATCCTTAGTCTTAGGGATGAGCGCCATAAAACTGGCATTCAAGCCCGAGGTAGTGACGAACTCTGAAGAAAAAGCGAACAGAATGCGATCACCTTGGCGGAGATGACATCCCCGAAATGGCGATAAAAAATCCCATTGAACCCATCGGCCAGGAGAACTATCGAATCCATATCAAAAACCGCTTTCTTAATCTACGAGTCAAGGGAATGGGCTGTTAGACTGGCATTATCCTGCCCCAACCCTTGGAGTAATTGCAGTCGATTAAAGAGTAATCGAGGTGGGCCGTGATATCCATAAAGAGCTCCTTGTAGAAAGAAATGATGTGATCCCCAAGGATCGTGATATCATCGATATATCGCCTGCCACCATAAGTCCTTGTATCCCCGCGTACCCCACGAACACTGGGTGCGCCGATGAAAAAAATGTTGTATTACGATCCCGTCCTTAAGCCACACAATACGGGCCTTTTGCTTAAGGAATTCGGATTGGAATTGCAGCGTCACGGGAGAGCATGAGTTGGGCGTCAACTCCTTATCCCTGAGGAAGCGTTGGAATAACTTGATGTCTCAATGTCACTGAATCGGATGCACTTGCTCCATCACGGAATTCCAACTTATGGTTAACGTCCCCAAACACTTCTCTATTCCAGTCTTTGATAACTGTCGCAACCATTTGAGCTTCCACATGACACTTGATGGGGTTGGGCGTGTCACATGGGAAACCAAGAAGTGGTAACCAAATCCGGAATGAATGATGATGCACCCACATCACGCTGAAAATGGAGGCAGGCAGGCCCCCTCTAGTTGAAGAAGAACAAGAAACCAAAATGGGGTGGTGGTGGATCAATCGTGGAAGAACTACATCTTGACAACTTGCCAAAAAAAAAGAATTGGCAAGTTGCAGGGCTTCGATCAACTTAGCACGAAGTAAAGAAAAGAGGCTGTGGGTGGAGCACCAAGTAAATAAATTCCTGTAGTCGGCTTTTGCAAACAAACCAGCATCCTCGTGAAGTCCCCGAAATCGACAAGAGGCTTAGGAGAGAGTATCATTGCGCGGCGCTCATGATGTCCCAAGACCGCATTAAAATCCCCAACAATCAACAGATTAGTAAGACCCAAATTCCTCAAATCCAACCAAAGCGCACGTCGTGCAATGTAATCACATAAACCATGAGCAAAAGCAACATGAAAAACCAAAGCACCAAATTGAACTTGCAAGACAATACATTGGGTAGAAGACCAAACCTGGTTAAGTATCGAGATAGTGGAGGCGCAAAAACCCAAATATCCGCCCATCCATTTCCCGGAAAACTTTGAGTCACAAAAGTCAGACCCAAGCTATGCCAATAAGAATCCGAAATTGCCGAAATGTCCACCTTGGGGTCACAGATCGCCAAAATAGAAGGTTTGTCCACCTTGGATAATCGGCCTGAAAATCTGCAAATTGCTGATCCTGGGAGTCAACTGAACCAAGAGCCTCAAAAGTATTACCCAGATTGATGTCCGTAGGGCAAGTGACTATTGCACAAGAAGGAGATCCTGCATGCATAGCCGAACCCGTACTTCCCATTGAGTCATAATATATATATATATACACACATATTTCTATTAACTAAAGAGAATTATGTTCCGAACAGAGGCTAAGGTGCAATTCTTTTCCTTTACGCATGGTTTGATGAGATGCAAAAGAGCACTCAGAAAATCCATCGGCTCTCTACTTTCTTCTCAACCATTCTTGTTCCTATCAGTTGATGCTTTGTCATGACACCTAATTTTTATGTTTTCACAAAGTGTTGTTGACACATACGGTATTCGAAAAAAATCCTTAAATTATAAACCTAGATTAAGCGAGTTGATTTAAACAAATTAGAAGTATATTTAATATTGACTTATCCAGCTGTTCACAAGGAAGCCCATGCAATTTTTGTGGTTCTTATGTTGTTATGAATCAATATTGAAAGAATGGAGCTTGTTCACGGTGAAAGAAGGCAGAAGCCTTCATATTGCAAATCTGTTTTTTCCCCTTAAAAATTCGGTTAAGCGAAAAACTGAATGAAAAAAACCAAAATAATTTTGGTTTTGACCGAACAAAAATATTAATACGGGGCCGGTTCGATTTGTGTATTTAAACGAACTGTATTTTTATTAACCAAAAGTCGGTTCGGTTCGGTTTGATCGAATGAATACCCTACTCTCTACACTTATTTGAGTTTGAAAAATTCAAAAGAAAATTAAAAATACAAATTACACACAATTATATAAACATATGTAGTACGTACATTAAGAAAAATGCTAAAAAAATCTTTGTGAATGCATTTACATAAAAATTTCACCTCTTCTTGAATTAAATTTAAATAAGACAACTCCAAATGTTGTCAAGATGTGACATAATTGTGTCGGCAAAAACTTATATAAGACCGTCTAACGGTTCATTTTTAAATAAAAGCGGGGTCACACCCAACCCGTCCAACTAGACCCGCCTGACCCGTTGTATTAAGTTCCGTTTTTTTTAGTGCAACCCGCTTTGTTACCTTAAATTCGGCCGTGTTGGTTTTTTCCAAGAACTTGGGCCGTAGCGGTACTGCTCCCACTTTGGAGGCAATCCCATCTTTCTAGCATCATATTAGGAATATCTTTCGAAAATGACGATTGTGATAAAGAAGAAGAACAATTATAAGTGGACGAAAAACACCAAACCATTCGGAACAATTACAAGGAACGTAGATGTTTTTGGTAGTATATGATTTGATGGTGTGGGAATAATATATATTGCGATGGGCTTGGGGATTTCAGATTTTCAAACAAGAAAAAGAACAAATAAATGGAATAGTCAATTTCAACAGAGGTGATGTTGGATTATTGTTATATTTGATGTAATCGATGATTTGTTATTGAGAATTGAGGCATGTAATTTATTTCTGAGTTGAGGGCATACTACTTTCCAAGAGATGACGTGCTCTTGATGTGCGATTATCCATAAGTATTATTTTTTACCTATAAAGTATTACTTATCATTTGAAAAGTATCAGAATTAAGTGTCACTACTGTAATAGTTTATCCTTATTAGTTATTCCTTACCCTTTTATGTTCATCCTCACAATATCCCCTGCACCCCTAATATTGGTAATCAGAACAAAGTTGAAGTAGCATGAGCCATTGATTGTAAACCTTATTAGTTATTCATCCTTCGCTTCCTACATGGCACCTGCAACAACCAAATTGCAGACTCAATTTTATAACTCCCATTTGAATTCGATATTTATATGCGAAATAAATATTTTGACTAATATACATAAATATTAGGCGGCAATATTTTGTAAATATTATAAGGGTGGTGGTCTTTTTGTAAATATTATAAGGGACGATAGCAAATATAAAAGGGGCGGTGATATTTTCATCAATATTAGGCTAACATAGGGTGTGATGATAATTAAAAAGTATTATTTTTTCTCAAAATCTATGATTTTTTCGCTGAAAAATATACATTTTTCAGATTAACTGACATATTTACTTACACAGTTATATATAACATTGTGTAAGATTAATATCACTTTAATTAAAAAAATATTGATTTTTATTAAAAATATATCACTTTTTATAATTAATAAAATTGATAATATTCACTTGTAAAATTAATTATCACTTTTTCTCCTAAAAAATATTAGTCTTTCCTCTTAAAAGTATTAGTAGTCTCAATAAAAAAGTATTAGTGATTCCCCTTTAAAAGTGTTAGTAGCCCCTGAAAAATATTTTGTAGTCCCCCTAAAAAGTGTTAGTTTTTTCACTGAAAAGTATTAGTAATCCCACTAAAAAGTATAAATATTTGGAAGAAACTCATATACGACGGTCTTATGGACTGTATTTTGTAAGACGGATCCCTCGTGGCCCAACTCATATGAGACCGGTGGCATTTTTGCGAATCTAAAAGGGTCTTTGGTATTTCTGTATTTATAAAGAAGCGACATTTTCATAGATATTAGGCTAACGAGGTAAGTATGATGATAATTAAAAAGTATTAGTTTTTCTCAATAAGTATCACTTTTAATTTGAAAAGTATATGTTTTCTAAGTAACAAAGTTGACACAATTTTGAGGAGTAAGTAATACTTTTATCAAATCTGCATATTTTTACGCAAATAAGTAGTACTTTATAGTTCAGCGTGTAATACTTTTCAATTAAGCGGGTAATAATTAAATGTATAATACTTTTAAGTTAAAATCGTAATACTTTTTAGTTCAGCGTATGATACTTTTGGTTCAGCGTTTAATACTTTATTACGATTTTCTTGATCGTAATCTCCGGGAATAACATACTTCAAAGCACCTTAAACTTAAGAATATATTGGTTGTAATATGTTTTTAATTAAAAGTATTTACATTTTCTTTCAAAAGTATCATTTCTACCTAAAATAATGCAAAAGCTAAAATTAACATGAAAATTGCAAAAATTAAACAAAAATATGATATCTTCCTATAAAACGACATCACCCATTGTAAATATATAGGCAATCTCAATGAAAATCTACAAATTAAGCACATCACTAAAAAGTTGATATATTTGTCCATCTTCAAATGAAAAGAAATCTAAACCTCATAAGAAAATTTAATTTCATCACCATCAAAAAGAAAATAAGCACTACCACCGTCTAAAATTCCTATTTCAGCCACCTCATCTTCTCTTCGTCATCACTATCAACCCCCATTCAATCCATTTAACTATAGAGATAGAGCTCCTATGAATTAATTGGAGGGGGCTAGAGGAGAATAGTTTTGTAGATCAAGGGGGTGTGAGTAAAGTCAGAAGAGGGAAGAGGTTGAATAGACTTTATCAAATTTTTGAATCTTACAAAATTAGAGTTTTTACAAGAAAATAACTAAGTCTTTTGGAAGCGATTTGTGTTAATCTTGATGAAGAGTTAACCACTCAGAGACTCTAAGAGAGTTGTTGATAGAGTAACTTCGACTAAATGAAGTTTGCCTTTAGAAATTTAATTTTCTTGATTTTTACAGCATAAGTATTACATCCTTTTAAAAGTTTGGTTATCAACATTTTATATTTAGGTTGGTTATTATCGGTTGGATAACAAATATAACAAGTAAGTAAATATGCGAAACAAAGTGCGAGAAATTAAATGACACAAAATTTATAGTGGTCCCGATGATGGGGTAATTCCTCTACTCCACTCTTCTCCTACTCAGGAAAAATCACTAATGTAATGGTGACTTTGTTACAAAAGTACCGAGTCAAAGTTAGCTTTGATCACACACGGCGCTACACAGGACTCAACTCTTTGCAAGGTAGTTTTTGCCTCACTACTTCATCTCTTCAAATATTCAGGAATTGATCACACAGCATTCCCCTAGATCTGAATCTTGTTCGACCTTGAACCTGACTATATTTCCTTCACTCCTTGGAAATATAGACCCCTTTGTCTTTAAATAAATATTTCGTTTTCAACTTGAAGAATAACTTCTATCTTCCACGAATGTGTCGAATAAAGTGTCTTTCGATGTTGCTTGAATGTTTGAATGCTTTGAATAACTTGCTCTCTTGTGTGTCACATCCTTCTCTCTGAAAATTCCTCAGCCTTTTATAATGGGAGTTCAATTTTTTGTCCGTTGAAGAGATAGACAAAATTTAACTTGTTCGTTGGCTTGTCTTGTTTACTGCGACATTGATGTTGACACCCAACCTTTGAATTTTAATACTTACGAGGCTCTGAAATGATTGAGTTACTGAGGCTTCTCATTGGCTCCGCCTCTTGCACTCTTTCAAAGAAGACAACTTTAAGGTTGCAGGTGTGTCTTCATTACCAAAATAGGTTAAGTCTTTGACTTTCAATACAACATATTTCTTTAGTTGTCTTTAACTCTTTCAGCTGCTTTACCCCTTAAGTTGAGTCTTCTCCATCATTCCTTGGATGACTTTGGTGTAAGTAGGGATGGCAATGGGGGCGGGGCCCAGGATGGTTTGGCTAAGCAGGACCCGCCCCACCAGGAAATTAGGACCCAAGACCCGCCCCACCTGCCTTTGGACCCCCGCCATGGACCCAGGGTGGCGGGTCAACCCGCTACACCCACCATGTTAATATTTCATGTTTTCCATTCTGATTTCGAGTATTATAAAAGCTCCAAAATCAATGAATATATGTATCTTTAAGCATTAAAAAAGCTCAAACATGTAAATTCTTTGCAATTTGTGGGCAATCTAAGCTTTCAAGAATATCGGTGATAGATTGACACACAAATCACGGATACAGATTCTCACACAAATTACGCGGTCTCAAATGATTCAAATTAAAAGATTAATTAACCTTAATAAATTAGATAAGTAGATAATATACCCATAAAAAGAGAAAAAGACAAGTATATAATATAATTTATATTTAATATTTATTAATTAAATGTATACGGGGCGGGTCTAGCCGGACCTGTTGCCCCATGGACCCATCTGGGTTTTCTAAGAATAAACCTGCTACCCGTCCCGGACTTGCTTGATCAGATTTAAACCCACCCCATTGCCATCCCTAGCTGTAAGTCTTACGAAAGACCACGGCTTATGTCTTTATTTGAAGCTCTTCTGAGCCACTCAGTTGGTACTCAGCTGGTTCTTCTATGCATTCTTCAACAAGTTTTCTGTACCTTCAACTTAGCTACAATTTGACTCAGCTAATTTATCCTAACTATTACATAGTTGAATTTACATACAGGATAGGGGTGCCAACTTTCTAATACTAAGTTTTCTAAGCATCATCAAAATCTATACAATAAATTTCCTAACAATTTCCCCCTTTTTGATGATGCCAAAACTTATCAACAACATCACGTGTTGAATTTAAATAAATGAAAAAGAATGTATCAATTTTATTCATGATCATCGATTTACATTATTGTATGTATATTACAAGTATATCGTAAAAATACAAAACAAATTTTTGACATCTAACTTATCATCTTCTTGGTTGTCCTCTTCTCCTTTCCTCTTATTTTGCTCTCCTCTTCCTTTCTTTCTCATCACGGAAAGCAAATCAAATCATCATTCAAGGATAAGCCAAGTCCTTCTTCAACAAGGATATTACATACATTGCATATGGATTTATTTGGTCCATTGAGCCATCTAGTATCAGTGGAAAGAAATACACCCTTGTAGATGTGGATGATTATTCAAGATATACATGGACAATTTTCATGTGTAAAAGAAGGAAACAACTGCGAAGTTACCTCGGTGATGAGAAGAGTCAAACCATTATAATGATAAAGATCGACGGGGAATTAAGTTTTGTCAATGGGATAATAACTTCGATATTATGTTGAAAATGATATTGCTCATGAGTTATTAGCAGCAAGGACTCCACAACAGAATGGAGTAGCTAAAGAAGGAACAAAATTCTCAAAGAAGGCAAGGACTATGTTAGGCATTTGGATTGCCTAAGAGATTTTGGTGAAGCCATAAATACGACAGCTATACTCAATATAGATGCATGATTAACATGCAATGAACAAGACTCCTATGAGATTTGGGCCAGGGATAAAGCCAAATGTTGGATATTTCGGGATATTAAGATGTAAATGCTTCATCCATAATAATGGCAAGGATAATTTGAAGGATTTTGATGCTAAAGTTTGATGAAGGTACCTTTTTGGGATACTCGGCTAAGAGAAAAGCTATAAGTCTTTGAACAAGAGGACTATGGTCACTAAAAGTCTATCCATGTGGTTTTGATGAACCTAATGTGAATGGAGAAGACATTGATGAGTTAGCGATAAAATTTGAATCAACTACTATGCGAGAGAAGAGTCCTTATGTTGAAGGTGAAGTAAGAGCACTCAACCACGATGAAGATGAGATAGCTGAATCTCAAAAGCGAGTTGGAAGGTCTGATTGAATGAAGATGAAAGAGATGTTTAAGACAACTTAGGCTGCGAGATGCATTTGAATCGACAAACTTACTCCAACTTTGATGTGAGATGGTGAGAGACCATCCACGAGTTAGTTATTGGAGATGTTAGAGATGGCATAAAGAACTAGATCGAGCACATCATGAAGCTATGTTCAACTTGTTTCATATCCCCTGAGATAAGAGCCTAATGATGTGTCTCAAGCATTGAAAGATACATATTGGATTGGGCTAAGAAGAAGAAGTGAATCGGTTTGAAAAAGAACAAAGTATGGGAATTAGTTCAAAGGCCAACCCACCAGAATGTCATTGGTACAAAATGGGTTTCGGGAACAAGATGAATGAGGAAGGATGCATTGTAAGAAACAAAACAAGATTGGTAGCCAAAGGGTATTGCAAGAAGAAGGTATAGATTTTGATGAAACCTTTGCTCATGTTGCCAGTTAGAAGCAATAAGGATGTTTTTTTATCTTTGCACACAAGAACTTCATTGTATACCAAATGGATGTGAAGAGTTCTTTTAAATGGATTGATAGAGGAAAAGTCTATGTTGAACAACCTCCGACTTTTGAGCAAAAAACTATTGGAGATAAGGTCTACAAGCTCAAGAAAGCATTATATGGATTGAAACAAGCACTAAGAAGCGGTATAATACATTGTCTTAATTTCTAGCGATAATGGATTCACCACAGGCAAAGGTTGATAGAACACTCTCACGATTCAAGATGGAAGAGTATCTTGCTTGTTCAAATATATGTGGATGACATCATTTTGGTTCCACAAATAAAGAGTTGTGTGACAAGTTCTCATACCTCATGAAAGGTAAATTTGAGATGAGCATGATGGGAGAGGCTGACTTTCTTCCTAGGACTTCAAGTCAAACAATTGAAGGATGGAACATTCATAAACCAAACCAAGTATACCGGAGATTTGATGAAGAAGTTTGGTATGGAAGAGAAGTCTTACTGTGAAAATTCCCACGAATACATTAGTCAAGATGGACATGGATGCGGATGGCAAAGCGGTGATCAAACCAGGATATAGAGCCCTCGTTGGATCATTGATCTATCTGACAAGCTTAAGTGTATGTAGGTGTATGTGCTAGATTTCAATCTGCACAAAAGAAACCACATATTTATGACTAAGAGAATCTAAGGTATTTGAAGGGATACCACGAAGTCGGCTTATGGTATCCAAGGAAGGAGGATTCAAGCTAGTAGAATACTCGGACTCGGGGCTTTATCTTTGGATGTAGAGTTACGAGGAAAAGTACTTGGGTACATGTCAAATCTTGGAAATAGATTGGTTTCTTGGTTAACAAGAAAAGTTCAATAACCACATCCACGGTAGACGAGTACATAGTTGCGCATTTGTTGTTGTGCCCAAGTCTTATGGATGAGACGACAAGCTGAGAGATTATGATATTGAAGAAAAGAGATTCCAATTATGTGTGATAACACTAGTGCTATTGCAATCACTCGAGAATCTAGTGTTTCACTCCAAGAACAAAGCACATTAATGTCGGATATCATTTTATAAAGGTCATGTTGAAAAGAAAGACATCACGCTTGGAATACATCTCAGCGATAAGCGGTTAGGTGATATATTCACAAAACCATTATGTGAATCAAAGGTTTGAAGAGCTCAAGAATGAGTTAGGGATAATTGGTGGAGGTTAGGATACTCGGAAGACTCGTCAACGAGAGAAAGAAGAAGAGAGAATGGAAAATAAGCAAGTTTCATAATTCGACCAAGTGAAGCGGCCAGTCGGGGGAAGCGTGTATCGAGTTAGCGACAACTGAGTTGCATCATGAGTAGAGAAAGCGAGTTGAGTCACTTTGAAAGAAAGTTGAATCATTTATGAGCTAAGTGAAAAAACGGTCGTTTAATTAAGCGGGGAATGTTTTTCGAGGATAGCGTCAGTAATAATATTTATCGGACTGGTACTTACGATAAACCATATGATTAGATATAAATGTTCTTTGCATTTAATGTGGAGAATTTAATGCAGGTTTGAAGGCTTAATCTTGACCGTTGATTTTGATCATCATTTTCAAATTCAAAAGCTGTCATTTCACGTCACTTATATATGAAATTTCACTTTCTCTCTTCTCTCACAAACCTATTCATCTTCATCAAAAGAAAGTTCATTCTCTGCAACTAAGTTGAAACCTAGTTATTCAAGTTCATTTTCGCATTTCTAATAGGTAAAATCTTACGAAAATGGTGGAAACCATGATTTCGTGTTGTTGTCCAAGAAAACCCTTGCCGGTTCTTGGTGGACTTCTTGGTATGATCAAGCGGGCGTTGATGGTGCCCTTGTGAAGAAGATAGGCGAAAAACTGAAAAGTCGGCATTTGAAGGATTTTACGACAATGTAGTTCACGCACACCTACGGAAAAGTAGCCGTGTTTCATGTGACGGGAG
Source organism: Rehmannia glutinosa (assembly GCA_016081115.2). Lineage (NCBI taxonomy): Eukaryota > Viridiplantae > Streptophyta > Magnoliopsida > Lamiales > Orobanchaceae > Rehmannia > Rehmannia glutinosa. Next base: position 293,068 of record JABTTQ020003130.1, read on the forward strand.
CGCGGAGGCGATGAAATCGTTCATCGATCCACAACAAGGTTGTTGGGAAATTTATTGTTTAGATTTTGATGAATACCATGTAAAACTTAGACTAGAAAGTTAGCATCCATTTTCCTTGTATGTCTGCATTGTAATAGATAGGGCTATACAGTGAGTCAAGTCGTATACTGGATATACAAGAAGTCAACTAAAGACTAAAATGAAGACTCATTTGTGAAGCATTTGGAAGGTATGGCAAGGAGGAGAAGTCAAGAACTCATTGAAGGAGTATCATTTGGGATACATTGTTGTGTGAAGTGTCGATCAAGTCAACTCAAGAAGCCAAGTCTCAAGTTGAAGTGGCGGATGGAGTCATCCATTGATTGGAAGCTTTCGAAGTCACGAGAAAGTTAAGAGAACTACTGATCAGTCAAGACAAGCTGAAAAAAATCCGTTGCGAGTCAAGAATATTACACAAACAAGTATACTTCCATCTTTGCCATGTATGCGAAAGTGTTGATCCCGAAGCGTGCAAAGGAATAAACCAATAGGAAATGACGCGTGTCGATTTCGAAAATTTGAACATTCATTTAATGCGAGGAAATGTCACATCGAAATTTGCACAAGACAAGCCAACGAACAGTGATTTTTGAAAATTAGATTATCTCTTAGCGGGTAGATTTTTGAAAGTTCACTATAAAAGGCTGAGGAATCACTTAGAGAAAAGGTTACCTTGCATACGAGCATTCAAGCAATTATTCATCTTGTAACCTACAAAATATTCTCAAGTTATTCAAGCGAATCCTCAAACCTAAACTTGAAGAAAATCAATCGACACCAAGTTGTGAAGGAAAGACAACTTCAAATTGTTGAAGAGGAAACTTTTGAAGAATGAAAAAGGGTCTACATTCAAGAGGATTGTAGAAAGGTTCAGGTCGAACCAGTCTCAAGTTATTGGAGGGCCGTGATCAAATCGAAGAAGCTTGAGCAAGTGAGCTGTAAGCGAAGTAGGCCCATTTGCTTTCTGTGAAGAAGATGAGTCGGACGAGAAGCGGTATGTGACAATGCATCTCAAGCGAGTCCCAAAGGATCAAGTGTTTGTGTGATCAAGACTTGTATACGGGTGATAACCACTTTGTACTGCGATCAATACTTAGTGGATTCCTCCGGGAGTTGGAGAAGAGAGGAGTAGAAGAATTACCCCGTCTTGAACCTCATAAAATTTTTGTGTGTCTTTACTTTTCAGCATTTTTATTTACGCATATCATTTTATATCTGGCGATAATTTGCTATCAGCGATAATTAACAAAATGCTAAAACCAAGTGTTAAAACAAACTTAAACCAAATTTAAGGGTGTTAAGTCTTTTATTGAAAATCTCATCACGACCAAGTTAAGTTTAGATTAAGCAGTGAGTTATTCTATCAATAGCTCAATTGAGTCGGTGAGTGGCTAACTACGATGGTTAACTAACAATTTATCCCTCAGAGACTTAGTTGTGTATTTAACTCTGTATTATTTTAAAAGGACTAAAAATCGAAAAGTTGGTAAGGTTTATTCAACCCCCTTCTAAGCCTTACTCACACCCCTTGGAACCTACAAAGTGGTATCGGGCGGTTGGTTCATGCGCGCATTGATTCTTGAACTAGATCTCGATCTTTCAAAGGCGTTTTAACAACTTATTCTTTCAAAAGCCATTTTTTCTAGAAGTTATTATCATGGAAGCAAATTTGACACGCGTTCTATGTTCACCTTTGAAGAATTTGATAGTGAAAAATACATATGCGAGCTCATCTATCGACTTTACATGATGAGATGTGGATAGTGATAGAGGATGGGCGAGCTTTGCAAATAATGAAGGTGAACAAGTGCAAGGAAGCGGTGCGGTGGAAGGAAAAACAGTTAAACGAACCCCATTAGCAGTTGAAAAACCAAAATTGAATGGACCAATGATGTGAGAAAAGAGATACAACTTGGATAATGTGGCCAAGGATATTCTCTACAAGACTGCGGACAATGCCATGTTCACAAAGTCAAATCTTGCAAAGACAACGAAGAAATCAGGATAAACTAGCTTTAATTTGTGAAGGATCGAGAGCAAATTAAGGAAAACAAACTATCTATTGTAGTTCAAAAATTTGAAAACTTTAAAATGTTTGCGGAGTGAGACAATGGATCGGTGGATCTAGATTCTTCGAAATTACAAATGAGCTCACCAATACACTTGGAAAGGAATACACACAAAAAAAAATGTGTATGAAGATCTTAAGGAGCACTCAAATTTGAATGGGAAATGAAGACCATGGCTCTAAGGCACTCGATGGATCTATCAAAAACATCCAATCATGTATTCTCAGACCTCAAAGCTTATGAATTTGGTGAGAAGAAAAGATCAGAGGAGACAAGCGTACCCAAGCAATTGCACTTATAGTCGAGGATGGGAATAAATTTGAGACCAAAAAGCCTTTGACGGGAGGAGAAATTGCCTTGATGGTTAAAAGATTCAACAAGTTCTTCAACAATAACTATAAAAGAAACAAGGGTGAATCCTCGAGAAGACACTCGGCTCTCCGAGTTAAGGGAAGATAGGCCACCAAAGGAAAGTGAGTATCAAAGGTCAAATATCAAAAAGTGACCTTGAGAAATGAGAGAGCTAACCAAAAAGTTGAAGCATTGTGTTGGAATTGGAACAACCAGGACACTTTGCTATTGATTGTCCATATCCTATAGTCGATAAATACAGGAATGAAGAAGAAGAAAGAATCTTGAGAGAAAGAAGGCAAAGAAAAGAAAAAAAGCGATGTTGTTCTTGGGGCTTCTGGCAAGCTTGACTAAGTCAAAGCGGGGAAACTTAGAGTAGTGAAGGACTACTCAAGTGACTACGAAGAAGAAGCACTTAATCTATCAATGGCCAAAAGAACAAGACCAGCCTGACCGAGAAGATGAGGTACACTCTAACTCGTCTCACTCGATTCTAGTGATAGTGATTGTGACACACACACACACACTTCATCACCCCGCGATCTTTATGATTCATTAGGCAAAATGATGAAAGACTTTGAGCACATTAAGTCCTCACACACACTATTAAATGAGGAAAATAGCCAGCTCAAAAAAACTCATTGGTGACTAAGGCGGGAGTTCTGCAAGTCACATAGTGATGAGAACAAAGAGTGAAAATTTGAAAATGCTAAACTAATGAGAAATAGCTGCTATAGAAAAGAGGAAAATGATCTCAAAAATGTGATTGCTTCATTCACAAAGGCATCTAAATCATTGGATGACCTTATTATGAGCAAAGAATGTGGAGATAAGATAGGCATAAGATTGATTCCTTTGTATGCAGTCGAACTCGAGTGATCTTGGAAAAAGGATCTTCAAGTAATGAAGCATCTCAAAACCCCAAGACACCAAATGTTGCACCACATTCACTCAAAAGCACAATCACAAACAAGCGGCATTGGATATAAAGAAAAAAGGAAAACAACTTGAGTTGGTATCTTTGAGAGGGCGGTGATAAGAAATCCCGACAAAGTGCACCGGCAAACTCCAAGCGAGGGAAAGTACTCTGTGAAGAAGAAACGAGCTACGAGAATCCCCGGAGAAGTTCTATCAAAGGAATATAAATGATGGAAATGGTAGAAACTACCTTAGAAGCTGATTGGAATAATGTGAAATATAAAGCCAAAGACACTATGGAATATATGCCAAAGTGGCAAAGCACAGAAGCTCAACAAAGGTAATTCCAAAGGCAAAGAGCTATCGACACATATGCACCCAAGCACTACACTAGGAAATATCATGACTACCCGAAGAAAGCGGTGCTAAAACTCGCTACGGGCGTACGAGACAAAGAAAGCGGTTGTATGAACATAAAGCCCCCAAGCAATTTGCTAAAGTGAATTATGATTATGGCACAAATAGATGGCAATCTCTTAGAGTCGAGATCATTTGGTTATAGGTTGGTTGGATCATCTTATAGCACTAACCCCTCGGGGACCTGAGCAAGTATGGGTGCGCAAGCGATTTCCTTGATTGCGGGTTCAAGGAGCAGTGAGTGCGAGGAACTGGTACATGGATAGTGTACATTCCCGGACACATGAGGAAACAAGAAAAATCTGTCAAAATTCAAGAAATTAGGCGCAAAAGTCATATTTGGAGAAAATGAAGCTCGAGGAAATAAGAGCCTTTGGATCCATCAAGAAAAATGGATTAGAAATCACAGGATGTTGCATATGTTGAAGGCCTCAATTTCAACCTATTAAGCATCAACCAACTTTGTGTCAAGGGATATAATGTTGGATTCAATATGGGAGTGTGCGAATCGAAGGCAATTTGAATCAAATGAAGTGGTGTTGCAAGGATCGGACAAAAAGAACATGTATGTGGTAGATTGATGCATTGCCACACCAAGCACTTGTCACGCTGCAAAGTACAACCGAATCAAGTTGGGTGTGCACAGAAGGATTTGAGTCATCACAGATTTCAAGACAATTAACAAGCTTGCACGAGGAGTAATCTTGTAGAAGGACTACCGGACTCGGTGTCTGAAAAGGAAAGTGTTTGTGATGCATTCCAGGATGGGAAAGCAAATCAAATCATCATTCAAAAGAAAGTCAAGTCCATCTTCATCAAGGATATTGCATACGTACATATGGACTTATTTGGTCGATTGGGCAGCTAGCATAAGTGGAAATAAATACACCCTCGTGGTGGTGGATGACTATTCAAGATATACATGGACAATCTTCATGTGTAAAAAGAAGGAAACTTTGCAAAAATTACCTCAAGCTGATGAGAAAGAGTTCAAAATAAGAAAAGTCAAACCATTATTAAGATAAGATGCGATAGAGGAACTGAATTTGTCAATGGAATAATAACTCGGATTATTGTTTTGAAAATGGTATTGCTCATGAATTATACTTGATAAGGACTCCCGTGAGAATGAAGTAGTAGAAAGAAGGAACATAACTCTCCAAGGAAGGCTGAGAACCATGTTAGGTAGTGGGTAGCTACTTGAAATTTGACCGTTGACAACGCATCTTTATACTCAGAAATAGATGCATCTTCAAATAGGCAGTGACAGACTCATATGAAATTTGGGTAGGAAAGCTAAGCAAT